>JAGGCT020000326.1:2500-23281 GCA_017654935.2 Phymorhynchus buccinoides | reverse complement strand
GGTGGCCATCCACATTTTCATTACTACAAGGCATAACAAGGTGGCCATCCACATTTTCATTACAACAAGGCATAACAAGGTGGCCATCCACATTTTCATTACTACAACAAGGCATAACAAGGTGGCCATCCACATTTTCATTAGTACAAGGCATAATAAGTCGTCATCCACATTTTCATTACTCCAACAAGGTCTAGTAGACAGGGGGGCATGCACTGGATCATGACTCCACACCAAACACTATTTTGCAAGGGTGAATGGATGGAATAAGAAAGAAAAAGAATATTTTCATATTGTCATATTTGAAGGTGGGTATGCATGTATGTGGACCTAATTCGACGAGCCCATGTCAAAAAACAATACTTTGCGGAGTACAGGATGGGTATAAACCTATTTCATGACTTCATGTCATGTCGGACCGATGATTTTGTGTCCTATAACAAAAGTCTGAAGGGCCATCCAGCAGAAGGATATATAGAATCCATGGCTTCCTTCTCAACACTGTTGAACATGATTCAGTTAGAGGGCTCACGTTGTCTACCTTTAGGACGTCTTCTTGACATGCATGACACAAAGACTGGTTGTTGAATACAACATTGCACGCTACAAAGCACAATGAAGAGCTTAGGTCTGTAGCTAACTGCAAAGACTTCTCTTCAGGATACACTACATTGTTAACACACGTATCGCTATATTCTTTTTATGGACCGTTTACTACTAAATATATATTTTGAATGGCTGACTTCTTTATATGTTTTCTGAACCTTTGATATCAACGGCCAGTCTATATCCGTTGTAAATGCACCACAAAGGCGTGCAAGTCAATCGTATTCGAAAATGACTATCTGACAGCAAATAGGACAACCACTATTTAGGAAAGCTGGGATGGAATTTGTGCATTGTGGACCGGACATGCCTTGCCCATGGTAGATCGCCACTCTCTCGGGGCAAAACCATTTTAGGACAATTAGCAATAGAGGGGTTCCACAAAACTCCACCTAATCGTCATGGGGGCAGGACTAAGATTAGAACAAAAGTTAATGCCTAGTAGTTTGAGTCACGGCCATTCTCTAGTGAAAAAAAAGAATTAATTGATTACATTCATTCTCCCTGTACTATTGGCCCACATTTTAGGCTGATGTTAACCAATGCACAGTAGCTGTTCTCAGCTCCTTTCAGTTCATGCCTTTTGTTAAAACTCGTCACCAGCATACAATTTGTTTAAAGTGTTTTATCCATTAGGCTTACATTGTTTTATGGTGGTATGCCACTTGTAAGGTCTTTTCCTATCCCTAACCAACATCAATGATAAGAATATTTGCCGCTGTTAAAAGAAATAACTTGAAACAAACGGTTCTCTGTGGAAAACTGAAAGGAGCTAAGAATGAGGGGAATTAGTGTACTGTGAATGATAAAAGCCATTCGAGACATGGGATAAAAACACAAGACCATTAGTCTGTCTTACTGCACGTGTTGTTGTCTCGGGTGCTGCAGATTCCAGATTCACAAAAAGCCTCGTTATTCTGACAACCCCCGCCTTTCACGATTTCTGGAGATAGCAGCAACAACAAATGTGTACACAAAGTAGCAAAGTTGTGTGTGTATGCGTGTGTGTGTATGTATGTGTGTGTGTGTGTGTGTGTGTGTTCGCACGCACGAGTATGTATGTATGCGTGTGTGTGTGTGTGTGTGTGTGTGTGTGTGTGTGTGTGTGTGTGTGTGTGTGTGTGTGTGTGTGTGTGTGTGTGTGTGTGTGTGTGTGTGTGAGAGAGAGAGAGAGAGAGAGAGAGAGAGAGAGAGAGAGAGAGAGAGAGAGAGAGAGAGAGAGAGAGAGAGAGAGAGAGAGAGAGAGAGAGAGAGAGAGAGAGAGAGAGAGAGAGAGAGAGAGAGAGAGAGAGAGAGAGAGAGAGAGAGAGAGAATACAATAACCTCTAGCTGTACTAAAGCTTTGTTAAACAAAAAGGTGATCTGAGAAGAAAACTAAACCAGCAATGGTACTTCAATAAAAGTTTGGGATTTTCAAAGTTAGAAATTGTCGTTGGAGTCTCGGAATATTCCTTTGTCATGCTTTTTTTTAAGTGCACTGTTCTATCAATAGCATAATAGAACATTAGTTTGGTAAAAGAGTTCACAATGAATATTAGATTTGAACATTATAGTTTCAAAACAACCTGTTTAGGGATCATGACCAAAAGGTTTGATGTTTGTCAGAAGTCCAAACATGGTCAAACGTTTGGGTATCCATGTCCTCCTAAAGAATTGAACATTTATAAACGTAATCCATTTGCCTCACACACTGAATAGCTTACGGTTTCACAAAACAATTCGTCCTATGTGTCCTAAAACGGTAGAGCATAGTGCGTCCCATAAAGAACTCACTGCATTTTCCATCAATGCACACGGTTCCTGACTGGCACATGTCTTCGTGTCCTGCGCAGTTCTGGTTTAGGGTCAGCTCTGTTTGAAGAAAAAGTGTTCAAGTCAGGCAGTTACTGATTCACAAATGTGCATTATCACAAAGATAGGCATGCATGTCATGCAAATACTAATATATGCAAATAATAATAATAATAATAATAATAATAATATGTAATATTTCATTTGTTGTGTATTCTCCATTCAAGACAAGATAAGGAACAACTTTTATCATGTCTTGTCAATAAATAAAAACGCATGCTATCCATCAGTTAACCGTTTAATCAATTATATTAATCAAATCACGAAGCATGAAAAAGCTAAATACAAGCTAGTAAGTCTTGTGGAAGCATTTATCTATTACCTTCAAATACATAATTGTAAATAATATGTGACCCAGCACCACGAAAGGGACATTAAGTCGCCGGGCTAGTTTCTCATAACAGGCTTGCAATGTCAAAAAATCTCTCATTTTTTTAAATTTTGTGTTATGGGTATTTTTGTGTTCTCTAACATCTTATCTTTCATATTTATAAAAGACAATCTTTACTATGGTCTCTAAATGGTCTTATAAGTGTTTTAAAACGATTAGGTCAATGCACTTTCTTCAGCTAGGTTAGACTTTAGACTGTGCTTTCTCAAAATGACTGATGCCCACCCTACTAACTTTAAATACTCATAACTCTGGAACGGGAAAATATACACGAATGGTTCTTTTATCATTGGAACGAAACTTGTCTGACGTTTTCAAATGTATGATTTTCTCAGAATGGTCAGTTTGACACCTAATGTCCCTTTCGTGGTGCTGGGTCACATATTTGATCAGGTATCAAGGTACAACCCAAACTAAGAAGCTCCAACATTGCTCCAGTCATCACAATTGTAAGCTTAATTATCACTGCGATTATGGCTAAATTGTTGGTTCTCCAATTTCGAACATGTTAGTCAAAACACTTGTATTCCTCCCGAATTTATGGTTAAGTTGTTGACTCTCAAAGTTTGACTGTATTACGTGTCTAAATTCAACACAAATACTTAAAGATATTAAATTCTTGATCCGAAATGCAATGTGTTTTTGGGGGGTGTTTTTTCTAAAATACCCAACACGTTCAATGCAGACACACATGATCAAAATGAGGGGAGACAAATTACTGAGTCATATTGCTTGTGAGAATAATCAACAATGCCTAAAATGCCATGAAAATAATACAATAATACTATTTCATGACGAGCTTGAAAAGAACCCCAACTTTGCTCGGAAGAATGAACATTTTCACAAGGTTTATGTAAGATTAGGGCCTGGGATGTTAATTCATATCGTTTGCCCTCTCTGTCTTCTTCTTCTTCTTCTTCTTCTCTTATGCGCTGCCAGGCCAAGAGGCCATAATGGGTAAAGTACGTATGTGTCCGTTTTCAGATTTCACTGGTATCCCTGCTGCGTAAAGCCAACTAAACACGTTCCGATTTCGGAGGAGCTGAAAGGAGAAAAGTCATTTGGAACATTTGTTTCTAGAGAAAAAAAAGGCACGAGAATAGGCCAATATGAATAAGTCAGAATGACAGTAGATGACAGAAAGCAAAGGAAAAGGCAGTGTCAAAGAGAGTGGCAGATTATAGGAAGTTACAAGCACAGAACTTCCAGAAAGCGGAAGAACTATTTTTACGAACTACTATTTTTACGAACTATTTTTACGAAAGATACCCCCCGGTATCCCCACGGGGAGAGACTCGTGGAGGGGGGCGGGGTCGTCCAGCTCCCCGTATGGAGGCACGAGGCATCCGCCCACTGCCCCAGCCCTCTCTGTCATTTCAATTTCTTGCGCTCCCGAGCGAACCCCTACTCCATCAACTCTATCTCGTTTTGCTTCACCGATCTCCCACAGTTGCCTCAATGGTGGAGGATTCTGATGTGTCGATACACTCACTGCTATGCGCTTGTTGTGTGACTCAAGGTGAGAATGACTTGGGGGGGGGGGGGGGGGGGGGGGGGGGGGGGGTGGGGGGGGGGGGGGTGCGCGCGAACAGATTTCAAGTCACTGGTTGGGTTTTGGATCTTTGGACAGAGACAGAGAGACAGAGAGATACTCAACCATACAAAATACTCACTACATTTTTTGTCCTCACACACCAGGTTAGATTTGCAGTGTTGCTCGTTGCCTGTACAGTTTTCGTTTAGTTCCAGTTCTTTGTGTGGGGGAAAAAAAGTTAATATGATTGAAATCTGAGTGTATGCTTTGAAACAGCAATGCGAAAATTGCTTTTTGTTGTTGTTGTTGTTGCTACCACAATTAAAAACCAAAATTAAATATGCTTAATATTGAAAAATGCATGTTGATGGATGGGTGCGTGAGAGAATGAAGGAATTGTGGAGTGGAGGGATGAGAGAGGGAAATAAAATATGTTATAACAAACAAACAAACAACCATGAATGCATTCTTTAAATTTGGAACTGAATGAAAGCCGTTGTTTGAAGACAATTGAAGAGAAAGAGATCGAGAGAGAGACAGATAGACGACAGACAGAAAGACAGAGAGACGGTTACAACAAACAAATTATGTCTGCTTAATTAGTTTCATTAACTTTGGGCACTGAATCGTGCACGGGCCACAGACCAACAAGCAAACACATCGCAAAAGATTTCAGCCTGTATAAAGGACCAGCCACACGCCCACCAAAATCGCATGACTGTACGATACGATTCGATCACGTGGTCTCGAAGCGCGAATCACATTTTGTTCTTGGACATTACGTGATCGAATCGCATCGTATCGTACAGTCATACGATTTTAGTGGACGTGTGGATGACCCTTTAGCCTGGTATTATTTAAAAGTGTGTGTGTGTGTGTGTGTGTGTTTGGGAGAGAGAGAGAGAGAGAGAGAGAGAGAGAGAGAGAGAGAGAGAGAGAGAGAGAGAGAGAGAGAGAGAGAGAGAGAGAGAGAGAGTGTCTGTGTGCGTGTGAGAGAGAGAGAGAGAGAGGGGGGAAAGATAGATATATGAGAGAGAGAGAGAGAGAGAGAGAGAGACAGAGAGAGAGAGAGAGAGAGAGAGAGAGAGAGAGAAGATTTAACGATAACGATAACGATAACGATATTTATTTGGTAAGGCCAAGGCCCCATTCAAAGGGGTGATTCACAATACATATATTAAACTTACAACAATCGTGAGTAATGCATAACACAATATAAATATTCTTGCTAACTGAGTTAACTTACCATAATGCTTCTTATCTTAAATGCCAAATATAAATACATAGCAAGATTGCACATAACAATTTCATTTGTTGAAGTCAAAAGTAGCACTAATCTAAAAAGAGCTGGGTTTCTACAATATTTTGCAGGAATATATTTTTGTCTTAAATCATTAAATACTGGACAACATAACACAAAATGAAACTCATCTTCTTTATCTAATCTACACAGAGGACATAACATATTTAGCATAGCATTGAATTTGTATCTCTGTCTGTGTATAGCTATATCTGAAACACCAAATCTTAACTTTGTAACTGTAGATCTGACAAATCTATTGATATTGCTAGACATTAAATATGGTTCTACCAAACAATTTGTTTTTAACAGCCTAAATAACGAAAACCTGTCACTATTTTGAATATGGTAATCCCAATCTTGCCATCTGCAGTCAACCACACGTTGTTTAAAACAAGACAAAAAGCTACGAACACATCCAACACCTTGATCCATCCATACATATGCAAAGCCATAAACACTCAAACATTTTCGAACATCAGAAGCCCAAGTTGTTTTCCCTCTAGCATCTAATTCATACAATGTTTTATACGCTTTCAGAGGTAATCTGTGCTCATTCATGCGACCTAATCTAAGCCAATATCTAATACATTTTACTAAAGAATTCAAATAAATAGGAAATCTGCCAAGTTCGCCATACACAAGGTCATTGGGTGTACGTCTATCAACATTTAATAACTTTTTCATTGCAAATAAATGCACCTTTTCAATTTCACGCCCATAGACAAACAAAATTTCAGCTCCATATTGGACTATTGGTTGAACTTGTGCATCAAATAACTTAAAGAACAATTTAACAGAATTATTATCAAATTTATACAGTACTTTTAATATGTTCCAAACAGCTCTTTTTCCTTTACAAACAAGTTCCTGACAAGCAAAAGTAAAACTAAGTTTTGTTGAAAACTGCAAACCCAAATATTTATAAGCGTTAATAACAGAAATTTCAGACTTTCCATAAAACCACCTTTCCCGCCTGGCTAGATACCCACCTTTTCGAAATACTATGATATTTGTCTTGCTCATGTTTACTTTTAATTCTAATCTGCTTACAGCCTTATATAAGGTATTTAACTGTGTTTGTAAGCCAATTATCGTTTCTGATAATAGCACAATGTCATCAGCAAATAATAAAATAAATATTTCTATTAAATCAAAACTTATACCATGTTTACCATTTTGAATAATTTCCAAGGCCAATTCATTGATAAATAAAGAAAAAAGTACTGGGCTACAAACGTTTGTTTAACCCCCCTTGTGCAGTTAATATAATCACTAAATTTGGCCCCACATCGTATTTTAGCTTTAACATCTTCATACATACTCTTCAAACACTTATACAACTTACCTTTAATACCATTTTTAAACAGAACAGGCCATAATAATTTTCTAGATATCGAATCAAAAGCCTTTTCGAAATCAACGAATGCGGCATATAATTTACAGTTTGAAACAAATTGTTTTTGAACTGCTGCCATTAAAGTGAAAAGATGATCAACTGTACTGTAGTCTTTCTTAAAGCCAGCTTGATACTCCCCTGTAATATTCTTTAATTCTATCCTTTCTGACAATCGTTTGTTAATTATTGAACCATACAATTTACTAGCAATATTACACAGTGAAATCCCTCTATAGTTGTTTGGATTATTTATGTTACCTTTTTTGAAGAGAGGGAGAATGACAGACTCTGTCCAACCTTCTGGATAAACACCATTATCAAATAAGACATTAAACAAATTTACAAGAAAATCAATAGCATGATCATCAAAAGATTTAAAAAATTCACTGATCAAACCATCAAGTCCAGCAGCTTTTCCACTTTTTAATTTTTTAATTGCTATTTCTACATCTTCTCTAGTAATAGGTCTATCCAGGAATGCAGTTGAATCGTCCTCTAGCTGAGTAATGACCTCATGATCTTGCTGTGCTTCACTTTCCTGATCATCAATTTCTGTAATCGTGTTATTTCCCAATACATTTCCAAAATGGCAAAACCATTCATCCATCGTAATATTATTCTTATTATGCTCTCGTTTCCTAAACATAGCACGAACATTATTCCAAAAGTCCTGTTGTTTATCTACTGATGCAACAATATTATTAAACAAAAAATCATTATGTTCCTTTTGCTTTCTCTCTAACATATTCTTGTATTCCCTACGTGTCTTACAATAATCTATTCTATCCAACTTGTCTAGTGTTCTGTTAAAAACCCTCAACAATCTTCTCACATTACTTCTAGCTAATTTACATTCAATGTCAAACCATATATCTCGTCGTCTAGGGGCATTTATACATACCTGCTGTTTCATACTTACTGCTGCTTCTTTAACGGCATTATTAAACATTTTGTTGCGTCATTCACATTCAGTCTATGAACTGCTTCGCTTGTTGTATAAGTAAATGTACTGCATCAGAATTCATGTATCAACAAAAGTAGCTGCAGCATCATTTTTCCAAACAAAACAAGAGGCAAAGCCTTCAAGAGCTCACTCGAACAGGAACATATGAGGAGAACAGACAGAGAGAGAGAAGATTGAGAGAGAGAGAGAGAGAGAGAGAGGAGAGAGTCTAAAGTAGAAGAGAGAGAGAGAATAAAGATTTAATAACATGTCAGAGATACAAAATAATATATTGTAAAAGCAATATTTGCGGGGTTTTAAATGTCGTTGTGACTATTACGTCAAAAACGTGTCTTCACAACAATCATGAATATAAAATGTCATAGTGATAGTCACAAGAGTAAAAAGTCTAAATAACAGTCACATTTTCAAAGCGCCAGTGCAACAGCGTAGTTGTGAAGTGCTTAAAGCGATACTCACGTCTTTTATCAAAGTGGCAAAGTCATAGTGATAACATAGGCCTAAGTCATGCCATCAACGTGTCCCAAGTGGCATTTAAAGGGGGCACCCTGACGGGTGTTTTTTGAAAGAAACACGTCGAGATCACCAGAAAAACACTCTTTACAGAGATTGCAACACTCACTTTGCTCTGGTTTCCTAGAAATCAAACCGTCAAATCGGCGATTCCTCCTTGGCGGAGGTGCTGGAAGTCAAATTATTTCACCCAAAGAGAAGGCGTGTGCCATCTCTTTGCTAATGGCCGACAAATCGTGTGTAGGACATTTTTCCAATACAAGCCTTTTTTTTAATAAATATTTTTATTTTATATTACTTTATCTGAAGGAGTTTCGCTCACAACAAAGGAAATAGCTCCCTTTTTTTTTTTAATGCACTACACAAAAAGAAAACAAAACGCTTCAACCACAATGAGTGACCTCCACCCACCCTGTCCAAAATGGCTACTATCTCCGGTATCTCCGCCATTGAGGAGGAATCGCCTTTGACGGTTTAATTTCTAGGAAACCAGAGCAAAGTGAGTGTTCCGATCCTTGAAAAGGCTGTCTTTCTGGTGATCTCGACGTGTTTGTTGCAAAAACGTCCTTTAAAGGAAGAATTGTTGGAAGTTTGAAAATTCCAAGCAACAACAGCCCTAACGTGCCACACTATTGAAGTGTGAGAAATGTGAAAGAGACAGCTAAGTACTACTAGTCAAATCTGGTTTTGACACGATTATGGTACCCTAAGTATAAATATCAACAAGAGGCAAAGCCTTCAAGGCTCACTCGAACAGGAACATGTGGGACAACAACAAACAAAGATTGATGGAGGTGTCTAAAGTACAAGATTGCCAATCAAATTTTAAAGTACAAATGAAACTATCGTTAATGGATACAACTAAACAAATGAAAAAAAGTGCCTGTGCCGAGAATCGGACCCAGAACCATTGGCACGACAGACAGACACTCTACCAATGAGCTATCGAGGCTTTCAGTGTTGATGAGTCTCTTAACTCATGTTGCCTGTTGAATACTCTCTAACCCACTAATCTAAAATGTTATCTGTTCGTTATCTGTTTACAGTGTTGTTTTAAGTATTTAATTAGTCAAATCATTATTGTTTGAAAGCTTGCATAGACATCTATATGTGTGCAAAGCTTGAGCAATGTATGCCTTCCTTTTCCCGAGAAAATGCCAACGTTAAAGTTTGGAGATTAGACCATGGACGCAACACACACACACACACACACAACACACACACACACACACACACACACACACACACACACACAAGCACACACACACACACACACAACCCAACAACTATCATACTATAGACTCACTTCGTTAATATGAGTGAGCCAATCAAAAGCAATTGAGAAGGTTCAACGTAGGGCAACGAAACTGGTTAAGGGATGTAAAAGCATGACCTATGAAAATAGACTTTTGCATCTAAATTTACATAATAATAATAATAATAAGAGGCAAAGCCTTCAATTGTCACGTCTGAATTTTATTACTATAGCAGGCATGGGAATTCCCATGACAATTCCCATGCCTGTATAGAGCAGAATACTGTTATGTAGACACTTGTGCATCTGAAAACAGAATTAATTTTTAACTGTGCCAATTAAATTAAGGTCTATGCATTAAATTACCCCTACCCCTTTCTTTAAAATGTAATTATATGTAGGGACTTTATGCGCATGTAACATAGTGGAGCCCTATTTTGTATTTTTTGCAAACAAGTAAAATTGAAAAGCATATTGACCAAGTTTGTTGAGGATGGTTTGAGGACAGCCTACAAGTAAGGAATTGCAATAATCGATGCGAGACAGTACAAAAGCTGACACTAGAGTCTTGGTGGCTTCAACTGTGAGATAGTGACGAATGGCGCTAATACGACGGAGTTCAAAGTTCACATTACGAATCAGAGTCATGACATGAATGACCATAGTTAGCTGACAGTCGAGGGTTACACCAAGGTTTTTGGCTGATTGACAGAAATGGACAGTAGCATCGCCAATGACAAGAGAGTCAGGAAACTGAACAGAGGTGGAACTTCTCTGAGTGGAAACGATCATTGCCTCACTCTTATCATCATTGAGTTTCAATTTATTGGAGGTCATCCATGACTTGACATCTGAAACAGTATCCTGCATGAACAAAACTAGATCATCAATTTCATTAGGCTTAGAAGACTTCTGCAGTTGGGTATCATCAGCGAATGAGTGATGGAGAGCTGAATGCTGGGACATGACGTCTGAAAGAGGAGAAGTGTAGAGGAGAAATAGAACAGGTCCCAGGACTGATCCCTGTGGCACACCACAGGAAACAGAGGCTGGGGCAGAGTTGGTGTCATGAAAGGAAACAATCTGGGTACGGTTAGAAAGATAAGAGGTGAACCACTGGAGAGCTGTACCACTGATGCCGAAGACAGATTCCAAACGAGAAAGTAGAGTGTTGTGGTCAATGGTATCAAACGCTGCTGAAAGGTCCAAAAGAGTCAGAACTGAGTTTTCCTTCATCAAGAGAAAGAAGAAGATCATTAACAACCTTTACTAAAGCAGTTTCAGTACATTCACTTAATTAAAGGAAGATGGGTAAGGGGAGACCATATTGAAGCCCATAAGACATTCAATGGCCTTGTTGATCTGTCTTGGAACAACCTATTTAAATCACCTCAATGCAGTACAACAAGAAATTCATAGGGTAAAGTTTTTATTAAGCAATGTAAAACTAACGCTAAAACAAAATTGTTTTAGTAACAAGAGTTGCTAATTTTTCGAAAGATTTAACTTTTGATCTAACATATGCACTCAATATTAAAAATATATTCAAAAATCGTCTTGATAATTCTCCAAAACGTGTAAATGTATAAATCAGAAGCATTGATTATTAAGTACTGTATTATAGGAAAATTCAACCGTAAAACATTGACCGCTAAAAATAATAAATCTCAAATTGGAAATCGATGGGACTGCTAAAAAGCTTGACGGATTGATTAGTCCCTCAGGGCTCCCAGGGACCCCCATTTGGGGGTCTATGAAGCACTACCATTCTCAAGGACCCTCTAAAAGAATGTGCAGGAGGTCCCAGGGATGCACTAGGAAAAATATTTTTAGCATTCGCAATGCCACTGGGACCCTCTATCCCTCCTCTAGGACCCTCTATACTGTAAGTGAAGGAGTCCCCGGGACCCCTTATTTTGCGGGACGATTGGGAGCCCTGGTCCCTATTCTACTACTACTACTACTACTACTACTACTACTACTACTACTACTACTACTACTACTACTACTACTACTACTACTACTACGACGACTCACTGCAGATGTTGTTCTCACAAACTGCCCCAATGTTACAGCTGGTTTCGGGTCTGTTGGTGTTACACGCTGTACCGTCTTTCTGTCCTGGAAAGAGAGAAACATCGTGCGCGTGGCGCTTTCGTCAGAGAATGGACTATAATTATAGCGATGGCTTGGAGTCAAAACGGACTATCCTTAGATAGTCCATTGACATATTATTGATCTTGGTTTAAACAAGAATTTATTCACGAATAGAAAATCATAACAAAGCAGCAATACATTTATAAACTTCGAGTACAACAAGCTAAGAGTTTATACAGGGTACTCCAATACTTGAGTTGCACAGTTAGGGCTGCATACGCAAAACTAATCATTCATTGAAAAATAATAACATAAAAGCAACAACAGTAGTAAACACTTTTATACAAAAAGGAAAAAAGAAAAAAGAAAATAAATACACAACAAAATTAAGTAAATCTAATCTACATGAATTTTAGGGGCAATATAAAACATAATGTCAGCTTGCATTGAATCAGAGTCATCACAAAACTATACTTACCAGGGCTAAAAATGGGATTGCAAAGTCATGTTAAGAGCGGAATAAATATTTGTTTATGTAAGTTTGCGCCCCTTATCAAAGGGAAACGACGAATCATGTTACAATCAGAATTGATCATGTTATTGAAAATTTGTTTGACAGTTGAATAAAAGTACAATTGTTGTCCTGGTATTCCCCAATTATTGATCTTGATGTGGTGCTGATCCCTACTACTTAGTACTTCCACAGAATTATGTGTTTACCATTCTTAGTACTTCCACAGAATTATGTGTTTACCATTCTAAAATTTAGAACAACTAATAACAACTTGCCAATAAATAAATTGCGCTATGATAATATACCCAGAAGTGAAAGAATCTGTGAAAAGTGTAATGTACATGATGTGGCAGATGAGTTCCATTATTTGTGTGTTTGTTTACCATTCTTAGTACTTCCACAGAGTTATGTGTTTACCATTCTTAGTACTTCCACAGAGTTATGTGTTTACCATTCTTAGTACTTCCACAGAATTATGTGTTTACCATTCTAAAATTTAGAACAACTAATAACCTTTTTCAATGTTGAAAGAAACAGATATCTTCCGCGGTACTTTTTTGTGCGACCAAATGCGTATAAATTTAATGCTTTGTTTGTCTCAAGAAATAAGAAACTTTTGACAAAACTTAAGCACTTCGTTACAGCTATAAACAGTTCTTTTCGATGATTTATATGGATAAAATGTCACATGTCTTGTTCTTTTTATTATGGTACAAGTATATTTGTCCATGATTTTACATATCTACTTGTTGCTATTGTTTGTCGTTTCTGATAGTTATTAGTATACACATCACTCTGTATTGATGTTTGAGTGTTTAAATATGTGTGTGCTTTGTTTTATATTTCTGTGCCCCAAGTGGGTATGAAATAAACAATTTGCCTTGCCTATTACGATAACGAATAACTTGTATGAAAAAAAGACTGCAGAAATATAAAAAAGCATAACTCCCTTTTTATATTTCTGCAGTCATTGTTTGATACAAGTTATTAGTTTGTTGTAATAAGTCCAATAATACGTCAATGGACTATCCAAAGATAGTCCGTTTTGACTCCAAGCCATCGAATTAGACTAGGAGAAGTGTAGCAACCATGGGCAGACTCAAGAGTGAACACTGCATGATCACAGAACAAAACCCAACACATTAGAAAGTGCTGACACGACGCAGAGCTCCGTGTTTACAATGATTAAAGCTCACTCGAAGAATAGAAACTAGGAGTGCACAAGAAGCAGCTTTGAGGATGAAAATTGTATCCTTTTGCTTGCACTGCAGAATTGAAAGGGACGATTGATACCCTAGGGCGAATCATATATAATTAATATATAGTGTAGAGCGAATACGCAGTCATACTTCCCTTTTGGTACGATGTTCTGAACATTTGAAGGTGAATGTTTTTTGAAATGTCATTTTAATGTAGAGGATGACACACGCTGTTCCGCGCTGTTTCCCTTGTTAAAATAACACAAAAAATAACGGACTCTATACGATCATGAAGGGAGACGGCGGATCGCTCATTATCGTAATCCAATAACATTCCAGGAACGTGTGCGTGCATATCTCGTGGGTCACGTGCGTGGAGAGAGAGACGCAGACGCAGACGATTTATTCTGAAAGGCCATGGCCCCTTAGAAGGGGAATAAACAAACAAATACAACATAAACATGTAAATTATATAGTGAAGATGTGCCAACTTTGCACTACTTCATAACGAACTAGAAATGTATTATTATTTAACGTTTTACTATTAAAATGACAAGAAAACACACACAAAACCCACTAGTACTCAACCTATGCTGTGTAAACACTTTGTATTTTAAATGCTTTATACAAATATACAGCAAGAGATTTTACAATATTTTGATTTGCTGATGCTAACAGTAATACTAGTCTAAATAAACACGGCTCACTAAAGTATTTATGTGGCAAGAATTCTTCTCTTAACTGCCTAAGACCTGGACACAAAAGAACAAAAGAACAAAATGTACCTCATTTTCTACGGCATCATAACATATTGGACATAGAAGATTATGAGCAAAAGTATGCTTATATCTGTAATAATGAACTTGAATATCTGAAACACCTAACCGAAATTTGGTCAAAATTCGTTTTAGATGTCTGTCAATAGGTAAAGAAATATACGTAGGTAAGCAACGTACTTTACTGAATGTTCTATACAAAATATATCTATCGCTATCTTCAGTTTTACAATTCCAATTTTTCCACCAACAATCGATCATTCTCTGCCGAAATGCACACACAAAGGCTCTTACATCTTCCACTCCTTCATTCATTCAAACGTATCCAAAACCATATTCACATAATTGCATTCTTACATTAGAAACCCAGTTACTTTTGCCTCGATTATCCAACCCTAACAACATCTTATAGGCTTTATAAGGCAATCTATCCCTGCTCATCCTAGTTATTTTTAACCAGTACTGAATACTTTTTTTATACCAGAGAGTAAAGATATTGGATATCTAGCAGTTTCATTATAAACTAAATTATTTGGGGTATTTTGCGATACACCAAGTCCATCTTTCATTTCTAGCAAGATAACCTCCTTTCCTAAATACAATAATATTACTTTTATCTAAATTTACATTTAATTGCAATCTCCTAGCAGCTCTACATAGACTATTCAATTGAATCTGTAACCCAATAACCGATTCTGACAGCAGCAAAACATCATCAGCCAAAAGTAATATAAATAGTTCTATTAATTCATTTGATATAATTGCACCATGTCTATCAGAATTTATAACTTCATGAGTAAGATCGTTAATAAACAAAGAAAACAAAACAGGGCTACAAACATCACCCTGCTTAATTCCTGAAGTACAATTAATATATTCTGTTAACGCACCACCAGATCTCACTCTCGCTCTAACTGTCTCATACATGCTCATAATACATTTGTACAATTTACCGCGAATACCATTTTTAAACAAAATAGACCAGAGAATACTTCTGTTAACTGAGTCGAATGCTTTTTGAAAATCTATGAATGCTACTTAGAGCTTACGATTGAGAAAACTGTTTCTGTATTAATGCCACAAGTGTAAACATATGATCTACCATTGAATAGTTATTTTTAAATCCTGCTTGAAATTCTCCTGTTACGTTATTTTCTTCCACCCACTCTTGAAGTCTTCTATTTATAATAGAACTATATATTTTGCTGCAAATGTTACTTAATGAAATCCCTCTATAGTTGTTTGGATTGTTAGAATCACCTTTTTTGAATAATGGAAGAAGTATTGATTCAGACCAGCTATCTGGATATATGCCTCTGTCAAATAAAGAATTGAAAAAAGCAAGCAAAACGTCTAACACAACATCATATTTGCATGCAGTTTTAACAGTTCACTAATTATTCCATCAAGGCCAGCAGCTTTATTATGTTTTAATTTTCTTAAAGCTAGCAATAATTCCTCTTTTGACATTGGTCGATTTAAATATTCATTATCAAAAACATTTTCACTGTCATCATCTTCATGAACAAACGCCATATCATCACCACCATCATCATCAATCTTATCAAGTAAATCATTAAAATATTGAAACCATGTGTCCAGATTAATACTATTCATGGGTTGCTTTCCTTTAAATGAAGTCTTTTTAACAGCATTCCATAATTCCTTTTGATTGTTAACAGAATTCAACAACTGTGCTAACAGATTATCATTAAACTGCTTTTCCTTCCATTTTAACATATTTTTTAATTCCTTTCTAGCTATACTATAAGTCTGATGATCATGTTTATCTAAAGTGTGACGGAATTTCTTTAGTAAACTGCGGACTTTCTTTTTGTTGGCTAAGCATTCTGCATCATACCAATCCTCTTCCTTACCTTTACCATCAATGTTAATTTGTTTTTTCATACTATCTGCTGCAAGTGTTAAACAATAATTGAATTTATGCAAAGATTCATTAATATTAACATTTATTAACATATTTGCCTCCTGTAAAAGGGATTGCACTTCATCTGACAACATTTTGTTTTTGAACTCATCTGCATTCATTTCATTCCAAACAAATTTTTCAATTGTGATACGCTTACTGTTATCTGCTTGCAGTGTATCTTGATTGCAACCAGGAAAATTAAAGCACAGTGATAAAGGCATATGTTCTGACTGAATACTGTCCAACACACCCATTTCACACTTGTCGCAAACATCAGTCAACCAAGGCCTGTATTCACGTTGAGATAGCATGAGACTTAGCATGATGCTAACTTAGAAGCTCTTCCAATGTCCTATAGGATTTAATAGGACTTTTGGAAGAGCTTCTAAGTTAGCATGATGCTAAGTCTCATGCTATCTCAACGTGAATACAGGCCCAGGAAAACAAATCACATGACATTAGAAAATAATAATTCACACTTCCTCCATTATCAGCGATGTACGTGTAGCGACCTTCAAGGTCGCCCTGACACATACCATTTAATATGCACAGTGTCTGTTTACATTCAGTGGATCATTTGACTGCTTGTAGGAAGGGGGAGCATTTTCATTATTATTACATGAAACATTAGCTGTTCTACAATTAAGGTCACCATTCAACAAAAACGTGGAGAGAGAGAGAGAGAGAGAGAGAGAGGAGAGAGAGAGAGAGAGAGAGAGAGAGAGAGAGAGAGAGAGAGAGAGAGAGAGAGAGAGAGAGAGAGAGAGAGAGAGAGAGAGAGAGAGTACAAATTCTGGCCAATATTTACTAAACATGCGGTGGCAAAACGCAATGAAATCCAAAGACGGGAACACACACATGCGCGCGAGCACGCACACGCACACGCACACACACACACTTACATACACGTATACATACACACTCTACACGCACACTCATACACACAAACAGAGAGAGAGAGAGAGAGAGAGAGAGAGAGAGAGAGAGAGAGAGAGAGAGAGAGAGAGAGAGAGAGAGAGAGAGAGAGAGAGAGAGAGAGAGAGAGAGAGAGAGAGAGAGAGAGAGAGAGAGAGAGAGAGAGAGAGAGAGAGAGAGAGAGAGAGAGAGAGAGAACTCTTGACCAGTGAGACAGACGGAGAGACAGGCAGACAGACAGAATCAGAGAGAGACAGCAATCAGACACAGATAGACAGTCAGACAGATAAGTAAGTAGACAGACGGATAAACAAACAGCAGACAGACAGACAGACACAGACAAAACAAGTGCAACGCCGATCAGCTGCAAAGTCCCCTCACAGCATCGCTGAGCTACTCCGAAATCGGAATGTGTCACACGAGCGCACAGAAAAATTCATGTCCTGGAACAGGCGAAGCGGCAGATATCAAAAGAAAACGTACTTACATAAAAACGCATCAAAACAGCACGTAACTGAATAGTTTTTTTATATATAGCCTTGGGGTTCGGACCCATGATTTGAGCGCGCGCGATCATGCGCACACGAGCGCACAGAAAAATTCATGACAACTGTGTTATAGACCATTCATCAAGAAATGTTGTGAAAAAAAACTGCATTGAAATACATGCAAAACCTCGCGAGATATTAGCGATTATGTGTTTTGGTGTTTGAACCCCGTACCTGGCGCAACCTTGACCTTAATGTAAAACTAAACATCAGTGGATAGCTTGCATCTTGGCAAACTAGTAGACCAAATTTGATGATGATAGACTGAATAGTTGTTTTAGAAAAATGGACGAATAGCCGGACGGAGGCACGCCGGACGGACGGACGGACACCGGACGGACCAGACAGAAACAATAGTTCCCCGAACCTTCGGCTCGGGGACTAACAAACAGACAGACACAGAGTTAGAGAGACCAGCAGACAAGCAAAGACTTACTGCAGGACATGTCCTTAAGATACACTCCCTGGTCTCCCCCACACCTACACACGCCGTTCTTGCACGTGCCAACCTTACAATTCTCGTTGGTCCCACAGCCACCGCCGATACAGTTTTTCACGGGTTCTGTGTTAATGTTGCAAATGATTCGTCATCATCATCATCATCAGCAGCAGCAGCAGCAGCAGCAGCAGCAGCAGCAGCAGCAGCAGCAGCAGCAGCAGCAGCAGCAGCAGCAGCAGCAGCAGCAGCAGCAGCAGCAGCAGTAGCAGCAGCAGCAGCAGCAGCAGCAGCAGAATAAGAATCATCATCGTCGTCGTCATCATCGTCGTCTTAATCATCATCATCATCCTCAGAAACATCCGTAAGGGAAGCAGCACACGGATTGAACTAAAGGGATACATTTTATAAAGATGAGGTCGAGGGGATGGCAACGAAAGAGAGAAGATACTGGCAGAGATATACGGGTCAACAGGGAGAGGAGGGGGGGGGGAGGGAGGGAGAGATAGAGGGAGGGAGAGAGAGAGAGAGAGAAGACGATAAGGATATTTTATTTGGTAAGGCCAAGGCCCCATTCAAAGGGGTGATTCACAATACATACATTAAACTTACAACAATCACGAATAATGCATAACACAATATACATGTTCTTGATAGCTGAGCTAACTTATCATAATGCTTCTTCTCTTAAATGCCATTATATGAATACAAAGCAAGATTGCACATAATAATTTCATTTGTTGAAGTCAAAAGTACAGTACTAATCTAAAAAGAGCTGGGTTTCTAAAATATTTTGCAGGAATATATTTTTGTCATTAAATACTGGACAGCATATCACAAAATGAAACTCATCTTCTTTATCTAATCTACATAGAGGACATGACATACTAACCATAGCATTGGAGAGAGAGAGAGAGAGAGAGAGAGAGAGAGAGAGAGAGAGAGAGAGAGAGAGAGAGAGAGAGAGAGAGAGAGAGAGAGAGAGAGAGAGAGAGAGAGAGAGAGAGAGAGAGAGAGAGAGAGAGAGAGAGAGAGAGAGAGAGAGAGAGAGAGAGAGAGAGAGAGAGAGAGAGAGAGAGAGAGAGAGAGAGAGAGAGAGAGAGAGAGAGAGAGAGAGAGAGAACTTTGAAAACGTTGAGAACTTTGAAAACTTAAACTTTATACATTATACGAACATAGAACACAAACGTGGCAAGGCATACTATTACACATACAGATGCGAACATAAAGGTAGCATTACACAGTGGAACCTCCCTTATAAGACCTCCCATTATAAGACTCCCTCCCACATAAGACCTACTTCTCTGAGACGGTGTCCTTCTTTCTTTGTAAGTATTAAAATTACCTCCCTTATAAGACCTCATTTTGGATGATTTTTGAAGGTCTTATAAGGGAGGTTCCACTGTAATACAAACATTGGTTGAACTATGGAGAGAGAGAGAGAGAGAGAGAGAGAGAGAGAGAGAGAGAGAGAGAGAGAGAGAGAGAGAGAGAGAGAGAGAGAGAGAGAGAGAGAGAGAGAGAGAGTACGTGCATGCCTGCGAGTATGTGTGGGTGGGGGATGTATACATGCCTATTTTGCATGTGTGTGAGCGATTACTTTTTGTTTTTGAATTTCTTGCTTTTAATTTTTGTTGTTGTTAAGCGCATAGAGCTCCACATTTGGTGGAGGAGTGCGCTATATAAATGATTCACTATTATTATTATTATTATTATTATTATTATTATTAAAGACTGAAAAACTTGATTACAACATAACGATTAAGATTTTGGGCCGGGCCCATTCTTCCAGAGAGAGAGAGAGGGAGGGAGAGACAGACAGACTGTGAGACAGACAGGGAGACAGACAGCGAGAGAGAGAGACTTACTACAGGATCCGTCGGCTTGATCCATTTCCTGGTACTGGCCACACTGACATTTGCCGCCTTTACACTCGCCATGCCTGCAATCCTGGTTGGTTTGACAGTCACCGCCAAGAGGTTTCTTCACGCGTACTGTGTGGTCAAACGATAAATAACTATTAATTTCTATCATTGCTATACTAGTAATACACGCACAAATTCTTTCATTTATCCCCCCCCCCCCCCCCCCCCCCCCCACCCCCCCCCCCCCCCCCCCACCTCTTCTCAACGAAAACGGGAAGGTTGCATAATTATCCATTTTGTTCAATTAAAACGAGTGCAGGTCACAATACACACACGCACACGCACGCGCACACGCACACGCGCACACACACATTTATTGACACCGACTCGTTATTCATCTTTCATTCAGTAAACCATGTAGCAACTGAGTTGCACGGACTGACCACATACACCACCAACACACATACACAAACGTTAAAGGATACACGTACAAGTACACTCACACACGACGTACGCACGCTGAGACAGACACACACACACACACACACACACACATACAAACACACACATACACATACACATGCGTGCATGCACAACACACAAAACCAAAACACACACACAAGCACACACACACACACGCATGTACGCGCACATACACAACGCACACACACACCACAAAACTCAGAAC
>JAGGCT020003268.1:0-14682 GCA_017654935.2 Phymorhynchus buccinoides | reverse complement strand
TGCAAAACACCTTAAGGAAGACACTCAGATCGTCACAAAAGGTATCGGTTGTAACAGGACACGGGGTTTGATGTGTGTTTTCTTCCACGGACCTGTGTGTTAGTGAATGTTACAGTGTAAAACACCTAAGGAAGACACTCAGATCGTTCACAAAAAGGTATCGTGTAACAGGACACGGGGTTGATGTGTGGATGTGGGTTTTCTTCAGTGACCTGTTGTGTAGTGAATGTACAGTGTAAAAAAACCTTAAGTGATAGACAATCAGATGTCACAAAGTATCGTGTAACAGACACGGGTTTGATGTGGTTTTCTTCAGTGACCTGTGTGTTAGTAATGTACAGTGCCAAAAACACCTTATTAAGGAAGACACTCAGATCGTCCACAAATGTATCGGTAACAGGACACGGGTTTGATGTGTGTTTCTCAGTGACCTGGTGTTAGGATTGTACAGGCAAAACACCTTAAGGAAAGACACTCAGATCCTCACAACGTATTGTGTAACAGGACACGGGGTTTTGGCTGTGTGTTTTCTTCACGTGACCTGTGCGTAGCAAATCCAAAGTATAATGGCTGTCAACAGAGTGTGTAAATGTGCAGCTGTCACAAATTCGTCACTTCTTATCGCCCGTTTTGACAGTTGAGCACGGCTGACACACACACACTACAGTGTGAAATCATTGGGAACAGAGTTTTGGAATAATTTGTTTAACTTGTTCAAATTGTTACGGCAGTAAAAAACAGTAAGATGAAATGTGTGGAGGAACTTGAGCTGGGGATTTCTAATCATCAGTCTTCACAAGTAAAGTCTCAAACAAAACTTAAAGTCTTAAACAAACTAAAAGGTCATCAACAACTAAAGTCTTCAACAAAGTAAATTGCGTTTGAGAGCTTCTAAAAGGAAACTTTGTCCCATGTATCAACATTTCAAATTACTACTTTTTTTCTCTGGGAAAGCGAAGAGGAGAGTTCGCCGATTCATGGTGTGGAGCTTTAGCCAGTCAGTGTGTGAAGTAGGGCTTAAGATAAAAGGAAAGAGAACTGTGGTTCACAAGAATGGCGGAGGCGTGGTGTCTCCCTGGGAAGGGTGTCGGCCATGTGCCAGTGATGGTGATGCAGACTGTGAGGCTGGCATATGGCACAGGAGTCAGGCTTGTGTGTTTATGTGCGTGCGTGGCGCGCTGCGTGCGGCGTGCGCGCGCGGCTTGCCTTGAGTGCGTGCGGGTGTGCGTGCCATGAATGTGTGTGGTGTGTGTGTGTGTGTGTGTGTCTGTCTGTGTGTGTGTGTGTATGTGCGCGCGCTGTGTTATCTGTCGGTCTGTCTGTCACTATTGGGTAATCACAGTCATTCTACCATTACAGTCACTATTGACAATGGGTAATCACAGTCATTCTACCATTACAGTCACTATTGGCAATGGGTAATCACAGTCATTCTACCATTACAGTCACTATTGGGTAATCACAGTCATTCTACCATTACAGTCACTATTGGATAATCACAGTCATTCTACCATTACAGTCACTATTGGGTAATCACAGTCATTCTACCATTACAGTCACTATTGACAATGGGTAATCACAGTCATTCTACCATTACAGTCACTATTGGCAATGGGTAATCACAGTCATTCTACCATTACAGTCACTATTGGATAATCACAGTCATTCTACCATTACAGTCACTATTGGCAATGGATAATCACAGTCATTCTACCATTACAGTCACTATTGGCAATGGGTAATCACAGTCATTCTACCATTACAGTCACTATTGACAATGGGTATTCACAGTAATTCTACCATTACAGTCACTATTGGATAATCAGTCATTCTACCATTACAGTCACTATTGGGTAATCACAGTCATTCTTCCATTACAGTCACTATTGGGTAATCACATTCATTCTACCATTACAGTCACTATTGGCAATGGGTAATCACAGTCATTCTACCATTACAGTCACTATTGGATAATCACAGTCATTCTACCATTACAGTCACTATTGACAATGGGTAATCACAGTCATTCTACCATTACAGTCACTATTGGCAATGGGTAATCACAGTCATTCTACCATTACAGTCACTATTGGGTAATCACAGTCATTCTACCATTACAGTCACTATTGGCAATGGGTAATCACAGTCATTCTACAATTCTGCAATGAAAGAGCTTTCCAACAAACCAAAAGAGAAAATGCAACCAGAAAGTTTCAAAAATGTGTACAAAACCACCAGATGTTTCTGACGAAAACACACTTTTAAGGCAGAAAGGATTGTTCTTACACTTCAATACTTCTGTGTGAGGTAGAGAAAGACCAGTTCAATAAAATCTGAGAATTGATGATTTGACCCCCTTCCACCTAAAATTGACCCTAAGGGGTAAGTGAGCTAGGAACATGACTCAGTTTGTGGCGACGGGTCACACATATGCACGATCTGTACGTTTTCAGGAACCCCGCTAGTAGTTGTAGTATAACATAGGGCTACTATTCGCACTCCCAAGTCCCATATATATCAGCTTTCTTTCTTTCTGATTGTTCGAAATAAGAATAAACATTGAAGACTTAAAACCCAATCAAACAACAATTGTATAATTTAAAAAAGGACACCAGTAGCTACTGTGCAGCACACTTCAGTCCCAGTCCAGTCCTACAAATTCACATCAATTTTCTGTTTGCTGAAATAAATATGGATGTCTTCCAACTATTGTGCAACACACTGTGTGCACTCCGTGTGTGCATTAACCCCACACACCCGTTTGTGGTTGGTCCCTGTCTTTATTACAGGATCCAGGCGGCCAAGGCAGATCGACGTTGATTGTATGCCCCACCCCCCTTATATCCCCTCCCCACCGATACCCCTCCCCTCGCCCCTGGCCCCCTGTCTTCACTCCCTTTAAGATGTCAGTCCCACTCTCTATCTTTATTTCTGTCTTCACTCACTCCCTTTAAGATGTCAGTCCCCCTCTCTATCTTTATTTCTGTCTTCACTTCACTCCCTTTAAGATGTCAGTCCCCCTCTCTATCTTTATTTCTGTCTTCACTTCACTCCCTTTAAGATGTCAGTCCCCCTCTCTATCTTTATTTCTGTCTTCACTCCACTCCCTTTAAGATGTCAGTCCCCCTCTCTATCTTTATTTCTGTCTTCACTTCACCCCCTTTAAGATGTCAGTCCCCCTCTCTATATCTTTATTTCTGTCTTCACTTCACACCTTTTAAGATGTCAGTCCCCCTCTCTATCTTTATTTCTGTCTTCACTCACCCCTTTAAGATGTCAGTCCCCCTCTCTATCTTTATTTCTGTCTTCACTTCACTCCCTTTAAGATGTCAGTCCCCCTCTCTATCTTTATTTTTGTCTTCACTCCACTCCCTTTAAGATGGGAGTGGAGGGAGTGGAGTAAAGACAGAACTAAAGATAGAGAGGGGGACTGACATCTTAAAGGGAGTGGAGTGAAGACATAAATAAAGATAGAGAGGGGGACTGACATCTTAAAGGGAGTGAAGTGAAGACAGAAATAAAGATAGAGAGTGGGACTGACATCTTAAAGGGGGTGAAGTGAAGACAGAAATATAGATAGAGAGTGGGACTGACATCTTAAAGGGGGTGAAGTGAAGACAGAAATAAAGATAGAGAGGGGGACTGACATCTTAAAGGGAGTGTAGTGAAGACAGAAATAAAGATAGAGAGGGGGGACTGACATCTTAAAGGGAGTGTAGTGAAGACAGAAATAAAGATAGAGAGGGGGGACTGACATCTTAAAGGGAGTGTAGTGAAGACAGAAATAAAGATAGAGAGTGGGACTGACATCTTAAAGGGGGTGAAGACAGACAGAAATAAAGATAGAGAGGGGGGACTGACATCTTAAAGGGAGTGAAGTGAAGACAGACAGAAATAAAGATAGAGAGGGGGACTGACATCTTAAAGGGAGTGGAGTGAAGACAGACAAAATAAAGATAGAGAGGGGGACTGACATCTTAAAGGGGGTGAAGTGAAGACAGAAATAAAGATAGAGAGGGGGGACTGACATCTTAAAGGGAGTGAAGTGAAGACAGAAATAAAGATATAGAGAGGGGGACTGACATCTTAAAGGGAGTGAAGTGAAGACAGAAATAAAGATAGAGAGTGGGGACTGACATCTTAAAGGGGGTGAAGTGAAGACAGAAATAAAGATAGAGAGGGGGACTGACATCTTAAAGGGAGTGAAGTGAAGACAGAAATAAAGATAGAGAGGGGGACTGACATCTTAAAGGGAGTGAAGTGAAGACAGAAATAAAGATAGAGAGGGGGACTGACATCTTAAAGGGAGTGAAGTGAAGACAGACATAAAGAAAGATAGAGAGGGGGACTGACATCTTAAAGGGAGTGAAGTGAAGACAGACAGAAATAAAGATAGAGAGGGGGACTGACATCTTAAAGGGAGTGGAGTGAAGACAGACAGAAATAAAGATAGAGAGGGGGACTGACATCTTAAAGGGAGTGAAGTGAAGACAGTAAAATAAAGATAGAGAGGGGGACTGACATCTTAAAGGGAGTGAAGTGAAGACAGAAATAAAGATAGAGAGGGGGACTGACATCTTAAAGGGAGTGAAGTGAAGACAGAAATAAAGATAGAGAGGGGGACTGACATCTTAAAGGGAGTGAAGTGAAGACAGAAATAAAGATAGAGAGGGGGACTGACATCTTAAAGGGAGTGAAGTGAAGACAGAAATAAAGATAGAGAGGGGGACTGACATCTTAAAGGGGGTGAAGTGAAGACAGAAATAAAGATAGAGAGGGGGACTGACATCTTAAAGGGAGTGGAGTGAAGACAGACAGAAATAAAGATAGAGAGGGGGACTGATATATTAAATGGGGTGAAGTGAAGACAGAAATAAAGATATAGAGAGGGGGACTGACATCTTAAAGGGAGTGAAGTGAAGACAGAAATAAAGATATAGAGAGGGGGACTGACATCTTAAAGGGAGTGGAGTGAAGACAGACAAAATAAAGATAGAGAGGGGGACTGACATCTTAAAGGGAGTGGAGTGAAGACAGAAATAAAGATAGAGAGGGGGACTGACATCTTAAAGGGAGTGAAGTGAAGACAGACAGAAATAAAGATAGAGAGGGGGACTGACATCTTAAAGGGAGTGAAGTGAAGACAGAAATAAAGATATAGAGAGGGGGACTGACATCTTAAAGGGGGTGAAGTGAAGACAGAAATAAAGATAGAGAGGGGGACTGACATCTTAAAGGGAGTGAAGTGAAGACAGTAATAAAGATAGAGAGGGGGACTGACATCTTAAAGGGAGTGAAGTGAAGACAGAAATAAAGATATAGAGAGGGGGACTGACATCTTAAAGGTGAAGTGAATACAGAAATAAAGATAGAGAGGGGGACTGACATCTTAAAGGGAGTGAAGTGAAGACAGACAGAAATAAAGATAGAGAGGGGGACTGATATATTAAATGGGGTGAAGTGAAGACAGAAATAAAGATATAGAGAGGGGGACTGACATCTTAAAGGGGGTGAAGTGAAGACAGAAATAAAGATAGAGAGGGGGACTGACATCTTAAAGGGAGTGGAGTGAAGACAGACAGAAATAAAGATAGAGAGGGGGACTGACATCTTAAAGGGAGTGGAGTGAAGACAGAAATAAAGATAGAGAGGGGGACTGACATCTTAAAGGGAGTGGAGTGAAGACAGACAGAAATAAAGATAGAGAGGGGGGACTGACATCTTAAAGGGAGTGGAGTGAAGACAGACAGATATAAAGATAGAGAGGGGGACTGACATCTTAAAGGGGGTGAAGTGAAGACAGAAATAAAGATAGAGAGGGGGACTGACATCTTAAAGGGAGTGGAGTGAAGACAGAAATAAAGATAGAGAGGGGGGACTGACATCTTAAAGGGAGTGGAGACAGACAGTAATAAAGATAGAGAGGGGGACTGACATCTTAAAGGGTGTGAAGTGAATACAGAAATAAAGATAGAGAGGGGGACTGACATCTTAAAGGGAGTGAAGTGAAGACAGAAATAAAGATAGAGAGGGGGACTGACATATTAAAGGGAGTGAAGTGAAGACAGAAATAAAGATAGAGAGGGGGACTGACATCTTAAAGGGAGTGAAGTGAAGACAGTAATAAAGATAGAGAGGGGGACTGACATCTTAAAGGGGGTGAAGTGAAGACAGAAATAAAGATAGAGAGGGGGACTGATATCTTAAAGGGAGTGAAGACAGACAGAAATAAAGATAGAGAGGGGGACTGACATCTTAAAGGTGAAGTGAAGACAGACAGAAATAAAGATAGAGAGGGGGACTGATATATTAAAGGGAGTGGAGTGAAGACAGAAATAAAGATAGAGAGGGGGACTGACATCTTAAAGGGGGTGAAGTGAAGACAGAAATAAAGATAGAGAGTGGGACTGACATCTTAAAGGGAGTGAAGTGAAGACAGTAATAAAGATAGAGAGGGGGACTGACATCTTAAAGGGAGTGAAGTGAAGACAGAAATAAAGATAGAGAGGGGGACTGACATATTAAAGGGAGTGAAGTGAAGACAGTAATAAAGATAGAGAGGGGGACTGACATCTTAAAGGGAGTGGAGTGAAGACAGAAATAAAGATAGAGAGGGGGACTGACATCTTAAAGGGAGTGAAGTGAAGACAGAAATAAAGATAGAGAGGGGGACTGACATCTTAAAGGGAGTGAAGTGAAGACAGAAATAAAGATAGAGAGGGGGACTGACATCTTAAAGGGAGTGAAGTGAAGACAGAAATAAAGATAGAGAGGGGGACTGACATCTTAAAGGGAGTGGAGTGAAGACAGACAGAAATAAAGATAGAGAGGGGGACTGACATCTTAAAGGGAGTGAAGTGAAGACAGACAGAAATAAAGATAGAGAGGGGGACTGACATCTTAAAGGGAGTGAAGACAGACAGAAATAAAGATAGAGAGGGGGACTGACATCTTAAAGGGGGTGAAGTGAAGACAGAAATATAGATAGAGAGTGGGACTGACATCTTAAAGGGAGTGAAGACAGAAATAAAGATAGAGAGTGGGACTGATATCTTTTTTTCTGTCTTCACTTCACTCCCTTTAAGATGCCAGTCCCCCTCTCTATCTTTATTTCTGTCTTCACTCCCTTTAAGATGTCAGTCCCCCTCTCTATCTTTTTTTCTGTCTTCACTTCACTCCCTTTAAGATGTCAGTCCCCCTCTCTATCTTTATTTCTGTCTTCACTTCACTCCCTTTAAGATGTCAGTCCCCCTCTCTATCTTTATTTCTGTCTTCACTTCACTCCCTTTAAGATATCAGTCCCCCTCTCTATCTTTATTTCTGTCTTTACTCCACTCCCTTTAAGATGTCAGTCCCCCTCTCTATCTTTAGTTCTGTCTTTACTCCACTCCCTTTAAGATGTCAGTCCCCCTCTCTATCTTTAGTTCTGTCTTTACTCCACTCCCTTTAAGATGTCAGTCCCCCTCTCTATCTTTATTTCTGTCTTCACTCCCTTTAAGATGTCAGTCCCACTCTCTATCTTTAGTTCTGTCTTTACTCCACTCCCTTTAAGATGTCAGTCCCCCTCTCTATCTTTATTTCTGTCTTCACTTCACTCCCTTTAAGATGTCAGTCCCCCTCTCTATATCTTTATTTCTGTCTTCACTTCACTCCTTTTAAGATGTCAGTCCCCCTCTCTATATCTTTATTTCTGTCTTCACTTCACTCCTTTTAAGATGTCAGTCCCCCTCTCTATCTTTATTTCTGTCTTCACTTCACTCCCTTTAAGATGTCAGTCCCCCTCTCTATATCTTTATTTCTGTCTTCACTTCACTCCCTTTAAGATGTCAGTCCCCCTCTCTATCTTTAGTTCTGTCTTTACTCCACTCCCTTTAAGATGTCAGTCCCCCTCTCTATCTTTATTTCTGTCTTCACTTCACTCCCTTTAAGATGTCAGTCCCCCTCTCTATCTTTATTTCTGTCTTCACTTCACCTTTAAGATGTCAGTCCCCCTCTCTATCTTTTTTTCTGTCTTCACTTCACTCCCTTTAAGATGTCAGTCCCCCTCTCTTTCTTTATTTCTGTCTGTCTTCACTCCCTTTAAGATGTCAGTCCCCCTCTCTATCTTTATTTCTGTCTTCACTTCACTCCCTTTAAGATGTCAATCCCCCTCTCTATCTTTATGTCTGTCTTCACTTCACTCCCTTTAAGATGTTAGTCCCCCTCTCTATCTTTATTTCTGTCTTCACTTCACCCTCTTTAAGATGTCAGTCCCCCTCTCTATATCTTTATTTCTGTCTTCACTTCACTCCTTTTAAGATGTCAGTCCCCCTCTCTATCTTTATTTCTGTCTTCACTTCACTCCCTTTAAGATGTCAGTCCCACTCTCTATCTTTATTTCTGTCTTCACTCCCTTTAAGATGTCAGTCCCACTCTCTATCTTTATTTCTGTCTTCACTTCACTCCCTTTAAGATGTCAGTCCCCCTCTCTATCTTTATTTCTGTCTTCACTTCACTCCCTTTAAGATGTCAGTCCCCCCTCTCTATCTTTATTTCTGTCTGTCTTCACTTCACTCCCTTTAAGATGTCAGTCCCCCCCCCTCTCTATATCTTTATTTCTGTCTTCACTTCACTCCTTTTAAGATGTCAGTCCCCCTCTCTATCTTTATTTCTGTCTTCACTTCACTCTTTTTAAGATGGCAGTCCCCCTCTCTATCTTTATTACTGTCTTCACTTCACTCCCTTTAATATGTCAGTCCCCCTCTCTATCTTTATTTCTGTCTTCACTCCCTTTAAGATGTCAGTCCCCCTCTCTATCTTTATTTCTGTCTTCACTCCCTTTAAGATGTCAGTCCCCCTCTCTATCTTTATTTCTGTCTTCACTTCACTCCTTTTAAGATGTCAGTCCCCCTCTCTATCTTTATTTCTGTCTTCACTTCACCCCCTTTAAGATGTCAGTCCCCCTCTCTATCTTTATTTCTGTCTGTCTTCACTCCACTCCCTTTAAGATGTCAGTCCCCCTCTCTATCTTTATTTCTGTCTGTCTTCACTTCACCCTTTTAAGATGTCAGTCCCCCTCTCTATCTTTTTTTCTGTCTTCACTTCACTCCTTTTAAGATGGTAGTCCCCCTCTCTATCTTTATTACTGTCTTCACTTCACTCCCTTTAAGATGTCAGTCCCCCTCTCTATCTTTATTTCTGTCTTCACTCCCTTTAAGATGTCAGTCCCCCTCTCTATCTTTATTTCTGTCTTCACTCCACTCCCTTTAAAATGTCAGTCCCCCTCTCTATCTTTATTTCTGTCTTCACTTCACTCCTTTTAAGATGTCAGTCCCCCTCTCTATCTTTATTTCTGTCTGTCTTCACTTCACCCCCTTTAAGATGTCAGTCCCCCTCTCTATCTTTATTTCTGTCTTCACTTCACTCCCTTTAAGATGTCAGTCCCCCTCTCTATCTTTATTTCTGTCTTCACTTCACCCCCTTTAAGATGTCAGTCCCCCTCTCTATCTTTATTTCTGTCTTCACTTCACTCCCTTTAAGATGTCAGTCCCCCTCTCTATCTTTATTTCTGTCTTCACTTCACTCCCTTTAAGATGTCAGTCCCCCTCTCTATCTTTATTTCTGTCTTCACTTCACTCCCTTTAAGATGTCAGTCCCCCTCTCTATCTTTATTTCTGTCTTCACTTCACCCCCTTTAAGATGTCAGTCCCCCTCTCTATCTTTATGTCTTCACTTCACTCCCTTTAAGATGTCAGCCCCCCTCTCTATCTTTATTTCTGTATTTCTTCACTCCACTCCCTTTAAGATGTCAGCCCCCCTCTCTATCTTTATTTCTGTATTTCTTCACTTCACTCCCTTTAAGATGTCAGCCCCCCTCTCTATCTTTATTTCTGTATTTCTTCACTCCACTCCCTTTAAGATGTCAGTCCCCCTCTCTATCTTTATTTCTGTCTTCACTTCACTCCCTTTAAGATGTCAGTCCCCCTCTCTATCTTTATTTATGTCTTCACTTCACTCCCTTTAAGATGTCAGTCCCCCTCTCTATCTTTATGTCTTCACTTCACTCCCTTTAAGATGTCAGTCCCCCTCTCTATCTTTATTTCTGTATTTCTTCACTCCACTCCCTTTAAGATGTCAGCCCCCCTCTCTATCTTTATTTCTGTATTTCTTCACTCCACTCCCTTTAAGATGTCAGCCCCCCTCTCTATCTTTATTTCTGTCTTCACTCCACTCCCTTTAAGATGTCAGCCCCCCTCTCTATCTTTATTTCTGTATTTCTTCACTTCACTCCCTTTAAGATGTCAGTCCCCCTCTCTATCTTCTAACTACCGCCTAATAGCTTTGACCAGCTGCGTCTGCAAAGTCATGGAGAAAATGATAAACGCCAGACTGATGTGGAAATTATAAACTGATGGTCTTCTAGGGAAAGAGCAATGTGGCTTCCGCAAGTATCATTCCACTGTTGATCGTCTAGCCCGTTTGGAGTCAACCATCCGTAACTCTTTCCTTAATAAACAGCATATCGTCGCCATGTTTTTCGATGTGGAAAAGGCGTATGATACTACATGGAAATATGGGATCCTTTCCGACCTTCATCAGCTTGGTTTTCATGGTCATCTGCCGGTTTTCATTCAAAACTTCCTGGCAGAAAGAACGTTCCAAGTCCGTGTTGGTACCACTCTATCAGACATCCACGAGCAGGAGATGGGTGTTCCTCAAGGCAGCATCTTGTCTCCTGCTTTATTCAGCATAAAAATAAACGACATCGTAAAATCTGTTCGCCAAGGATCTGACAGCTCGCTGTTTGTTGATGATTTTGGTCTTTACTCCACTGGGAAAACGTATGCAGGCGTTCAACGCCAGCTCCAGCTGGGTGTCAATAAAATCCAGCAGTGGGCAGATGACAACAGCTTCAAGTTCTCTTCAACCAAAACGCGGTCTATTCATTTTCACAATTTTCGTTGTTTCTATCCTCAACCCGAAATTTATATCGAAAAGACCAAAATTCCAGCCGTTACTGAAGCAAAGTTTCTTGGAGTCACCTTTGATCAAAAATTAAATTTTAGAGCACATATCCAGAATCTGAAAACTTCCTGCCTCAAAGCTATGAACATCCTCCGTGTGGTAGCGCACACGGATTGGGGCGTGGATAAGAAGACGCTTCTCCATCTGTACAGAGCGCTGATCCGATCCAAATTAGACTATGGATGCATGATTTATGGCGCTGCAAAACCTTCATACCTGAAAGTGTTGGACCCAATTCATCTTCAAGGTCTCCGTCTTTGTCTCGGTGCCTTCCGCACCACATCTGTATATATAGTCTGTATGCCGAAGCAGGCGAACTGTCTCTTACTCACCGCAGACTCAAACTTTCCCTAAACTACTATCTACAACTGTACTCGGAACCAGAAAATCCAGCCTATGATCGACTGTGTGATGAATCCATCTTTCCAGAAGAAATATGAAGATAATCCTTTCAGTACTCCACCTCTGGGCATTCGCATCCTTCCTCATCTGGAAGAGGCGGATATTGATGCTGGTGTCATGTGGTGAATCCAAATTTTCTGATCAACCACCCTGCAGTCTGGACTCTGTGTACTCCAGACATCAAATTTGACCCCACTTCTCTACGAAAAAATTCCACCAGCTCATTAGCTTATAAACAGATGTTTTTGGAGATGTGTTCCAAGAATCCCAATCATCAAATGATTTTCACAGACGGTTCCAAATCTGAGGAAGGTGTTGCTTCTGCTGCGTTTATTCCATCATCCCGCCAAAGTTCTTCAAAGCATATTCCAACAGAAAGTTATGTGTATACTGCCGAGATGACTGCTCTTGTCATCGCTCTTAAGTTAATCGAGCAATCCAAGAATAAAAAGTTTCTAGTTTGCACTGACTCCCTTTCAGCCCTAGAGGCTATTGCCGTAAAAAAAACTTGAAGCATCCTGAACTAATAAAATTCTTTGAACTGTTTGCGCTTCTGAAATCCAAAGGTTATGACATCATCTTGGCATGGGTCCCTGGTCATGACGGTATTCGAGGGAATGAGGAGGCGGACCTAGGGTTAAAAGATCCTCCTGTACGAGTGTACGTTCCGTCCTCTGACATAATCTGTGAAGTTTTTAAACTGTATTAAAGATCCGCCCTGTAGCGCGTCGTAACGTTCCGTCCTCTGACATAAGATGTGAAGTTTCTAACTTATATTAAAGATCCTCCTGTACGAGTGTATGTTCCGTCCTCTGACATAAGATGTGAAGTTTCTAACTATATTAAAGATCCTCCTGTACGAGCGTACGTTCCGTCCTCTGACATAAGATGTGAAGTTTCTAACTATATTAAAGATCCTCCTGTACGAGCGTACGATCCGTCCTCTGACATAAGATGTGAAGTTTCTAACTATATTAAAGATCCTCCTGTACGAGCGTACGTTCCGTTCTCTGACATAAGATGTGAAGTTTCTAACTATATTAAAGATCCTCCTGTACGAGTGTACGTTCCGTCCTCTGACATAAGATGTGAAGGTTCTAACTATATTAAAGATCCTCCTGTACGAGCGTACGTTCCGTTCTCTGACATAAGATGTGAAGTTTCTAACTATATTAAAGATCCTCCTGTACGAGGGGGGGAATGACGTGCTGTCCTCTGACATAAGATGTGAAGTTTCTAACTATATTAAAGATCCTCCTGTACGAGTGTACGTTCCGTCCTCTGACATAAGATGTGAAGTTTCTAACTATGTTAAAGATCCTCCTGTACGAGCGTACGTTCCGTCCTCTGACATAAGATGTGAAGTTTCTAACTATATTAAAGATCCTCCTGTACGAGCGTACGATCCGTCCTCTGACATAAGATGTGAAGGTTCTAACTATATTAAAGATCCTCCTGTACGAGCGTACGATCCGTCCTCTGACATAAGATGTGAAGTTTCTAACTATATTAAAGATCCTCCTGTACGAGCGTACGTTCCGTCCTCTGACATAAGATGTGAAGGTTCTAACTATATTAAAGATCCTCCTGTACGAGCGTACGTTCCGTCCTCTGACATAAGATGTGAAGGTTCTAACTATATTAAAGATCCTCCTGTACGAGCGTACGTTCCGTCCTCTGACATAAGATGTGAAGTTTCGGTGAACTCTATATAAAGAACCTCCTGTACGAGCGTACGTTCCCTCTTTTTCCCGTCCTCTGACATAAGATGTTGAAGGTTCAAACTATATAAAGAGCCATCCTGTATGAGTGTACGTTCCGTCCTCGGACATAAGATGTTGAAGTATCTACCATATTAAAGATCCTCCTGTACGAGCGTACGATCCGTCGTCTGACAAAGATGTGAAGTTTCTAACTATATTAAAGGATCCTCCCTGTACGAGCGTACGTTTACTGTCCTCGGAACATAAGATGTGAAGTTTCTAAACTATATTAATAGATCCTCTCTGTACTAGCGTTACGTTCCGTCCTCTGACATACGCTGTGAAGTTTCATAACTATATAAAGAGATCCTTCCTGTACCGAGCGTACGTTCCGTCCTCATGACATAAGATGTGAAGTTTTACTAACTATATTAAAAGATCCTCCCTGTACGAGCGTACGTTTCCGTGAAGTTTGTACAGTGAGAAATCAGTGTCAGCCCCTGTTATTTGTGACCCACTACACTGTTATGTACCCACTGTTTGTACAGTGAGAAATCAGTGTCAGCCCCTGTTATTTGTGACCCACTACACTTATGTACCCACTGTTTGCACAGTGAGAAATCATTGTCAGCCCTTGTTATCTGTGACCCACTACACTGTTATGTACCCACTGTTTGTACAGTGAGAAATCAGTGTCAGCCCCTGTTATTTGTGACCCACTACACTGTTATGTACCCACTGTTTGTACAGTGAGAAATCAGTGTCAGCCCCTGTTATCTGTGACCCACTACACTGTTATGTACCCACTGTTTGCACAGTGAGAAATCATTGTCAGCCCTTGTTATCTGTGACCCACTACACTGTTATGTACCCACTGTTTGCACAGTGAGAAATCATTGTCAGCCCTTGTTATCTGTGACCCACTACACTGTTATGTACCCACTGTTTGTACAGTGAGAAATCATTGTCAGCCCTTGTTATCTGTGACCCACTACACTGTTATGTACCCACTGTTTGTACAGTGAGAAATCATTGTCAGCCCTTGTTATTTGTGACCCACTACACTGTTATGTACCCACTGTTTGCACAGTGAGAAATCATTGTCAGCCCTTGTTATTTGTGACCCACTACACTGTTATGTACCCACTGTTTGTACAGTGAGAAATCATTGTCAGCCCCTGTTATCTGTGACCCACTACACTGTTATGTACCCACTGTTTGCACAGTGAGAAATCAGTGTCAGCCCCTGTTATATGTGACCCACTACACTGTTATGTACCCACTGTTTGCACAGTGAGAAATCAGTGTCAGCCCCTGTTATTTGTGACCCACTACACTGTTATGTACCCATTGTTTGTACAGTGATAAGCCAGTGTCAGCCCCTGTTATCTGTGACCCACTACACTGTTATGTACCCACTGTTTGTACAGTGAGAAATCATTGTCAGCCCTTGTTATCTGTGACCCACTTACACTGTTATTACCCCTGTTTGTACGTGAGAAAATTCAGTGGCAGCCCTTGTTTTGTGACCCATACCTGTTATGTAACACACGTTGGGGACAGTGATGCACAA
>JAGGCT020003267.1:0-14683 GCA_017654935.2 Phymorhynchus buccinoides | reverse complement strand
GTACAACAAGTGGCACACAACTGTTTTTCCCATTGATTTTTATTTTGTGCACAACAGATAATAAAGTAATCGTGAATGTTGACTACCGTAAATCACTGTCAGTGTCTGCTCCCTTTACTCCTCCTCACCCTCTCAATTTCTGTCTAAGTAATGAGAGACAGTGCGATTTTTCTCACGCCAGAGGGCATGACGCTCGTGTGGGGCTAATCCTCTCTATATTATTAGTTGGGGATAAAGAAAGAGAGAGAGAGACAGGGAGTGGTCCTACCATCACTCTCTCTCTTACTACGCCCATGTAAGAAAATCGCGTGATAAGCCCCTAGTGCATTGACTGCCCTCTGGCGTGAAAAATATCGCCATAGGTTTTTGACGATTATACCGCAATGCATGTGTATGGTGAGGTCTGTTTGGGTGTATATTTGTGGGGGCTGGGTGGGGGGTATTGCTGGTACTGGAAGTATGTTACCATCTTGTTTAAGATTGTGATGAAAACCTGTATGGAAAAATACATGCGTTTTTGGAAGACACTATGGACAATTTCAGAAAAATGCAAACCACCTTGAGAAAACCTTTGTTCTGGGGCTAAACAAAGAGTTCAAGTTCAACACATTGGTCGTCTGGACGAAAGTCAATTGTAATCCATAAATGGATCACCAACGTCACACTTTTTTTTCGGGAATTGGGAATTTTCAGAGAACCGACAATTTCAGCAAAATCGTTTCTGCAATTACAATGGAACGTTGCAAGGCTTTGCATTTAAAAACAACAACATTGTTTCAATCTCTCATGCGTTGAATTTGTATACAATCTTTTTTTTTAATACAGTAAAAGCATGTTAATCAAAACTTTTATTGAATGTTTTTTTGTGTGAATTTCGTGTTTGCTGGGATTTTCGATACCTCATGTCAGTTCTGTTTAAAACTGGAAACCAATGCTGGAATTTGTTTTAATAAAATGTAATTGTTTCTCGTGGAGAGTTGATTCATGTAATTGCATGCAAAATTGCAAGCTTTGTTAACATACTGACTTCCTGTAAATAATGAAGTAAAGTAATAAAACAACAAATGTGAAACAGAACAAACTGGTTCCACCAGTATCTGTCTGTTTTCAGAGTATCTGACTATCTTTCTTTCGGCTTACTGTCTGTGTCTTTTTTCTCTCCTTTCTCTCTCTCTCTCTCTCTCTCTCTCTCTCTCTCTCTCTCTCTCTCTCTCTCTCTCTCTCTCTCTCTCTCTCTCTCTCTCTCTCTCTCTGTTATGGATTTTCCCTTTTGTTTGTTTGTTTGATTTAACAATGTACCCTTCCCACTGTTCCCTTTGACATGGGCAGATGGCCCGGTTCATTAAAACGTTGTTCTTGTTCTTGTTCTCTCTCTCTCTCTCTCTCTCTCTCTCTCTCTCTCTCTCTCTCTCTCTCTCACTCTCTCTCTCTCTCTCTCTCTCTCTCTCTCTCTCTCTCTCTCTCTCTCTCTCTCTCTCTCTCTCTCTCTCTCTCTCTCTCTCTCTCTCTCTACTTCTGTGTGTATGTATGTGTGCGTGTGCGTATGTATACTAGTACGGACGCGCGTGCATGTGTGTGTATGTGTGTGAGTGTGTGTGTGTCTGTGCAGGGCTTCCAGGGACCCCCATTTGGGGGTCTATGAAGTACTAGTATTCTAGGGGACCCTTTAAAAGAATGAGCAGGGGGTCCCAGGGATGCATTAGAAAGAAAATGTTTAGCATTTGCAATGTCACTGGGACCCTCTATCCCGCCTCTAGGACCCTCTATGCTGTAAGTGAAGGAGTCCCTGGGACCCCTTGTTTTGCGGGACGATTGGGAGCCCACGCTTTAAAAATAGGAGGCCTAACACTGGCTCGTGTTGCTACAGCTTCATGGATTTGTTGGTCGTTTGGAACATCCACAATGTCACCTGTGTAAGTCGTCATAGCTGAGAGAGTGGGAAGGTACCTTGGGCAAGGCATTCCCATTACAAACTAACTCCTACCCAGCTTTGAGAGTGACAGTTGCCTGTTCTGCCAGCTGTTTGCCTAGGTTAGACATAGTTGACTTGCGTGCGTGTGTGCGCACACGCACGCGCACACACACACACGCACACTATAATACAATCTTCTCGCATACAACTCTTGATTCCCCCCCGTCCGAGTTGAAAACGGGCTGCAGACCGTTTACCCCCCTACACAAGTGCTGAGTAGTCTGGATAGCTGAAATGAGTAGTTTTGGTGTGAAATGTGTAGTTTTATTAATGAAACCATCAAATAATGTTCATCGAAAATGAGTAACTAGAGCATTATTTTCAATTTTGAAGAGTAGTAGAGGTCCAAATTGAGTAGAATACTACTCGAAAAGAGCAGAGTAAACAGGTATGTGTTTCATTTATCTTTTTTTTCTCGTTTCAGTTTTTTTTGTTAACCAGGGTTTGACATCGATTGGGCCTAAATATTGAGGACCTGAGCTTTTTTTCAGCACTGAAACTGAGAATTCCATGAAAACTTCACTCAAAAGTGTTTGAATGACAATTTTTCTTTGTCTGCTTTTTTATATCTTCTTTTGTTTAAAGACAAAATAAAAATGACATTTGAACAGTTACTACTTAGTACTACTTACTTATTGGCCATTTTGTTAAAACGCAAAACGCCTGATTTTGTGAATAAATTGTTTGCATACTGAACTGCTAACGGGTTTTTTTCATACAGAAGAATATGGGTTGTTTGCTCAAATCTGTGACGACACGCTAAGGTCGGACATCAAAATCCTACTAAAAAAACACACACACACACACACAAAACATGAGATAAGTACTGACTCACACTCGCTCAACAACAAAACACAAGTACGAACGAACAAAACCTGTTTATTTACATATACACATCTGCGCACACATAACATACAAATGGACTCAAACATCGATTTCCCATGTCAATTATTTACATAATAGCAGCACGCATACATCGATTTCACCCCCTTAATTTCCAAACACACACGCTGCAATAGACGATTTTCGAAAAAAACCCACTTAGGGGAGAGCACTTCGTAAAAATTAGAGTTGCAAGCCTCCATTACCCGGTCAAACACCATAGCAACAATGGCGTCGAAGCTTGAAACCGCAGGATGCGAGTCAGCGACTTGCAAAACAATTTTGGTGAAAACTTAGGGGTGGCCAGTGTTTTAAGATTTTGTTTTCTGTTCACAAAGGTTCCAAATCTTATTATGATATATACTAAGTGAAACTAATACAAAAGTAAAATGTTGTAATACTTGGGCTTTAAAATTATCAGTTAATCAAGACTGGAAATCATGCTTCTTTATACACACAAAATAAAAGATATTAAACAAAAATGGTTTCAACTTAACATTTTGCACAGATGCCTAGGTACTAATGTGATATTGAAAAAAATGGGGATTGTTCAGAATGAAAATTGTAGTTTTTGTGGCACAAACAAGGGCAGTATTGATAATATGTTTTGAAAGTGTTCACTTTGGGGATACATTTTTGAATATAGTAAAAGACACATGCTTCAATGCAGAAAATCTAAAATTATCAGAAACACATATATTACTGAGTTTTGACACAAATATTAAAATTGATTCCGTTTTTTATTTCATTTTATTGTTTGCAAAATATTACATATACATATGCAAAATACAAGGATGCCTTCTGCAGGTGACAGTATTTTTGGAAAAAAATGAATTATCGTTACAGAATCGAAAAAACACATTGCGTATTTGAACTTAGAATACAATGACTTTTCTACCAAGTGGTTGCCATATATTCCATTGTTTTGTGACAATTGATCATATCTATTTGCCCACTCCTTTTGCTGTCTAAGAAAACTAACTCAGTATTTGTATGTGTCTTTTTGGGACAGTACTATTATTATCGCTAATGCTGTAATTGAAAAAAAACATCCATTGTGTGTAACATTGAAGTTTTTATTGAACCTTGTCTTTTTCGGATTTTTTTCTTTAAAATAACATTTTAAAAAATGATAACCTGTCATAGAATTAGTGGACTAACATTTCTCAACGTCCAACTCGTGTTGAAAGTTTGATTATTGAATGTACCTATTTATTTATTTAACCTCAGTAATGTAGTATATCTGTCTGTGTGCGCACGCGTGTGCGTGTGTGTATGTGTGTGTGGGTGAATATGTGCATGCGTATGTGTTTGCATGTGTATGTGTTATGTTAATTTTGTCATATGGTTTGTATTATTTTTCTTAGTTATGTTTATGTTATATATTTGAAAATGTAAAAAAAAAGGTTCAATAAAGAAAAAAGTAAAAAAAAAAAAAATCATACCAGAAAGTTTTTTGGTACAGTGCACATTCTAACAACAATGACAAAAATACCCTGGGAGTATGCCGTTTGTGACAAAATCTAATATTTAAAAAGAATCGTTTTGGATCAATTTAAAGGTTAAAACAAATTACGTCTCCTTCTCCGCAAGTTGACTGACAAGCCCATTAGGGCATTTTGTTTTTGCTTTTTGTGTTTTTAAAAAATATGTTTGGGGCTTTTTTGTATTTTATTATTTTCCTTTTGAGATTCATTCTTTCTAAACGAAAGTCTTGGGCGCAGACTGTTGGTTTATGTGAGTCACTCCACCACACTGTCTGACTGCTGTAGGGCTAGTCCTCCAGTCTTCCACCACATAATGTTATGTTCGCACAAAGTCTGGGTGGGTACCACAGCCATACTTCCAAGATGTCTTCATTAACTGGCACGCGTCCAGTCTCCGTCTTCATCTTTGTAGCCACGGATAGAGGGAATGGGACAGTGTTTTAGGGTGTGGAGGGGTGGCAGGAGGGAGGTAGGTACACACAGTCTTGGGAGGTACACTACAGGGCAGGGGAAAGAGTGCATCGTGATCAGAAATCACATCTAACGACGGAAGCCACGATGCTGAGAACGGTGGGGAAAATGGGCACTGGGCACAGATGGGTAGGGTGACAACAGGGCAGGGGAAAGAGTGCATCGTGATCAGAAATCACACCTAACGACGGAAGCCACGATGCTGAGAACGGTGGGGGAAATGGGCACTGGGCACAGAAGAGTAGGGTGACAACAGGGCAGGGGAAAGAGTGCATTTTGATCAGAAATCACACCTAACGACGGAAGCCACGATGCTGAGAACGGTGGGGAAAATGGGCACTGGGCACGGAAGGGTAGGGGTGATGGCGCCTGAAACGTTGAGGTGGAGGGGGCAGTACCTTCTGACAGGGCATGCGAAGACCAGGAAGGAATTTCGAAGGCTCCCCAGCTTTCTTCTGTGACCACGGAATCCTAGGCAGGCTGCCAGAGGCTGACGATGAAGACTTCTGACATTGATGAGAACCGGAAGCAGCAATATCCTGGTAGGACTGGTAGTTACTGTAGTCATCGTAACTGTACATGTAGATTTTGTGGGACTGATACACGTACGAGTTGTTTGGATCCTCCAAGCGGTTCCCGTGGACAGGCGAAGGGTCAGCTGCACGCTGACTGAAAGTAGAAGGGAGTGGATCCGTCGATTGGGGGTCACTGGAGGTTTGATATTGCTCGTAGTATGACAGGCGATCGTCAGCGGTGAATTCTTTCTCGTGCAGGCTGTAGTCTAGAGATTCGCAGACTTCGTACGAGGGGCTGCTGTCGTAAGGCTGATGTTCCTCGAAGGCCTGGCGTTGGTGTCTCTGGGTGCTGGGCTGGTGTTCCTGGGAAGACCTCAGAGTCCTTCCTGACAGGTAGCCGTATGACTGGTAGAGGTTATAGGAGCCCATCTGAAACAGACAATGACAAAATAAATTGTAGTAGTGTGAGGTGTTTTTTAATCAGAAAGCTGCAAAACTCTGCAACGTTGTAGCTTAGACATTCCCTTGAAGTCGTTGTGTGTTTCCCTGCTGAAAACTGAAAAACTCGGCAAAGTTGTATGTTAGACACCCCCTTGTAGTCGTGTGTTTCTCTGAAAATTAAAACACTCTGCAAAGTTGTAGTTCAGACACCCCCTTGTAGTCTTGTTGTTTCTCTGAAAGCTAAAACACTCTGCAAAGTTGAATTTTAGACACCCCCTTGTAGTCTTGTTGTTTCTCTGAAAGCTAAAGCACTCTGAAAAGTTGTATTTTAGACACCCCCTTGTAGTCTTGTTGTTTTTCTGAAAGCTAAAACACTCTGCAAAGTTGTATTTTGGACACCCCCTTGTAGTCTTGTTGTTTTTCTGAAAGCTAAAACACTCTGGAAATTTGTAGTTCAGACACCCCCTTGTAGTCGTGTAGTTTCTCTGAAAACTAAAACACTCTGCAAAGTTGTATTTTAGACACCCCCTTGTAGTCTTGTTGTTTTTCTGAAAGCTAAAACACTCTGCAAAGTTGTAGTTCAGACACCCCCTTGTAGTCGTGTAGTTTCTCTGCAAGCTAAAACACTCTGCAAAGTTGTATTTTAGATACCCCCTTGTAGTCGTGTAATTTCTCTGAAAGCTGAAAAATCGGCAAAGTTGTAGTTCAGACACCCCCAAAACCCACCCGTATAAAACTTTTGCATTGAACATTTTCACTGAGAAAGCAACATTCTGCCATTCTCCAGAAAGGGATAGAGTTAGGATCAGCCTAGGATTGTATTCATAAAACCGAAAGAACCAGACATTGAGATTGAGTGTCGTAAGCATGAGGGGATGGAGGTGTGCTAAGCTACATCTTCGCCAAGCAGACTTTGAGACTGAGTGTCGTAAACATGAGGGGATGGAGGTGTGCTAAGCTACATCTTCGCCAAGCAGACTTTGAGACTGAGTGTCGTAAGCATGAGGGGATGGAGGTGTGCTAAGCTACATCTTCGCCAAGCAGACTTTGAGACTGAGTGTCGTAAACATGAGGGGATGGAGGTGTGCTAAGCTACATCTTCGCCAAGCAGACTTTGAGACTGAGTGTCGTAAACATGAGGGGATGGAGGTGTGCTAAGCTACATCTTCGCCAAGCAGACTTTGAGACTGAGTGTCGTAAACATGAGGGGATGGAGGTGTGCTAAGCTACATCTACGCCAAGCAGACTTTGAGACTGAGTGTCGTAAACATGAGGGGATGGAGGTGTGCTAAGCTACATCTTCGCCAAGCAGACTTTGAGACTGAGTGTCGTAAACATGAGGGGATGGAGGTGTGCTAAGCTACATCTTCGCCAGGTTATTGTCATTAAACTGAAAGAAGCAGTCTTTAAAATTTGGAGTTGTGACAAGAAGGGGGTGTCTACCACTGTAACTTTTATTGCATGTGCGTGTGTGTGCGTATGTGTTTCTTCATGAAAATGTGTAAAATGATCAAAAAAATGTTCAATAAAAAAAGAAGTGGGTGTCTAATCTACCACGTTGCAAGTCGAAGGGACACGGGAGTGTGGCTATCATAACAAAGATTCAAATGGGTAAATAATGCTATTATTGGTGTCATTGTTTTCCATGGAATACATTCCTACATCGTATGAATGTTCATCTTTCTTTTTATGTCGCATTCAGCGTTATAAATGCATAAGTCTGGGAGCGTCCTTATTCAACTATTCCTGTTACTGCTCTTTCCATAGCTACTCCCCAAAGCCATCTTTGTTTTCATCTCTTATGCGATGCGTTTCAGTTTATGAACTGATCTTCTCTCACATACTGTGTAGCCTTACCCAAACATGCACTGTCGTTCAAAAGTGCATTGTCGTTCCAAAAATACCCACAAAGTGCATTGTCGTTCAATGTTATTCATTGAAATAGTGACAACGCTAACACCACCACCACCAACAACAACAAAAACAAGAGAACAAGTATAACAAAAAAATCGAATACATGGAAGCAACATTTCGTTTAGAAAAGTAGGCCAACTCACCTTTTCTTCTTTGAGTCCAACACAAAGTCAGACAACAGCAGGTCTTGTTGTTTGACACTTCCAAACACAGCAAAACCGGTACGGAATGCGTCAAATAGGGCTTACTCAATCAATAATCAAACTCCACAACTAAACGTTAATAAAATGCAGAAAAGTAAAATCTCTGAAGTCAGAAAGCACTCAATTTTCGAAACGTTTGCAAACACGCAGAGTTTCTCCAAGTGACGCACAACCGGTCGTGTCGTATTGAACAATGAACGATGATGGGCCCCGATTACACAATCGCTGGCTTACCCAACGACCAAAGGACGTTTCTGATTGGTCGAACAGCAGAGTTTCCCAAATGACGCACAACCGGTGTCATCAGAAATAAGTACATACCGTGAAATAAGTACTCTTCAAAAGCATACTAGAGCCATTCTTCTTTCATGTGATAAAAAAAGTCAACTATTATTTAAGATATTGATATTTAAATGCTCAATCAACACGGAAAGAACCCAGAAATGGAGCGTTAGGGTGTAAATCTACATTTTGTGCGAGAAATCGATATACAAAGCCATGTCACTTAGTTTCGTATCTTTTTCAAAATGGCAGTCGATTAAAAACAAACACAGCAAACAAAAATAAATAATAATAAATATTGAAAAATATCCATGACTTCTCAGTATTTAATGATGAATCTTCTGTTCTTCCTGCATGCCACAAGACGCCTCTGAATGTATTCAGGGGCAAATCGTTCCCAAACAGCAAACAATTTGAATGAGGAAAAGAGTATTTATTTCATGGGTAAAATATTTTATGCAACACCGGTCCTGTCGTGTAGAACAAGGAACGATCACGTGTCAACGTAGATTACACAACTGCTGGGATACACAACGACCAGCAGACGTTTCTAATTGGTCCAAATGGTGACTCGTGTCATCTTGTCAAACACACATGTGTTTCATTTATTTACTTCTATATTAACCACTATGGTTTTGCTATATCTTTAGGGCCTTATCTTTATCCATTATAACTTCGGGACTTTCCTGGTATTGCTGTACCCCCAGGATCGTACCCCCATCTTTATATCTATTAATGTTTCACGTGTGCTTGTTCCATGCACTTAACACACTCTGGGAGCAGCCCGAGTTTTACAGAGACGCGTCTGTGACTATAACATACCAAATACCAAATACTTTACTAACACTCATACTCAATTTTCATCGTAATTTCAAACATTACCTTTAATTTTAAGAATATTGGTGTTTCCCCTCTTGGTCGAAGTACTTACTGTCGGGTTTTGACGCTAAGGTTTTGCCATAGTAGTTCTACTCGGTTAGTGATCTTGCCCCAACACATCTCCCCAAGTCAAATGCTGTGAACAAAAGAAAGGACACAAATGAAGCATCTCTCTCTCCCCCTCTCTCTCCATCCTCTCTCTCTCTCTCTCTCTCTCTCTCTCTCTCTCTCTCTCTCTCTCTCTCTCTCTCTCTCTCTCTCTCTCTCTCTCTCTCTCTCAGAACAAATCGTGAAGTTAAAGTTATAGTAATTGAGTTTGTTTCTTAGGTTCACAAACACACACATTGAACACAGAAAAAGGTTTTATTAAAGTTTAATGGTGTGTTTGTTTTTTCTTCTTCAATGTTTGATCGTTTATAGTCAGATTTCGATGGCTTGGAGTCAAAACGGACTATCTTTAGATAGTCCATTGGCGTATTATTGAAGTTATTGCGAAAACTAATAACTTGAATTAAAAAAAAGACTGCAGTAATATAAAAACATAATCCCCATGTTGTAATAATTATGTGCAGTCTTTTTAAATACAAGTTCTTATTTTTTTTCAGTAACACGTCAATGGACTATCTAAAGATAGTCCGTTTTGACTCTAAGCCATCGAATTTTGATTTGTCCTTTGTGTAAGTGTGAAGATTAACTGCATTTTGTCTTGTGCTGCCCAAGTTTAAGCAAGTCTTCTGCAATCAGGAAACGTAACAAATGTAGTCACAAAGACCTGTGAAAAGCGAGTTAGGAAGAAGATGCGCCCTGAAGAGTCCTCTGCTTTCTCACGCATTGCTTTGCATCCTGAGGTGCCCCCTGATTCCACACGCAATAGTTTCCTCCTTCCTTCGAGGGTTACCTGCCAGATCATGATATATCCACAAAAATGAGTTTTCATTTTTCCCCCTATAGAAACACTCTAAAAGGGGTATATTTTCATGCTATCAGATGTTTTAGGCGATATGACTTGTAAATTGTGAGTTATTAATGCTACCATCCAAGAACTGACCAAACCCCTCCAACCCAGATCATGAGATATCTGAATGTATCCTTCAGCTTACCAACAAAAATCTAAAACTTCAAATTTCGCCCTCGCTGAAGTAGTATATAACGCTTTCAACTTGTTCAGCATGTGCTGAGCAGACACTTTCGTCTTACAACTGACCGGCTGATCAGTGACAACTGAGGAATGTCTTTGATCAGTCGGAAGGAATTCAGTCACAAGGGCCTCCAACTTGGACCAGACAGTGACTTGTGACCATATAACATAGGCGCGTGTTTGATTTGAAAGACTAGGGTCATATAACCACAGACTTTGCGAGAAGACAGCCCAGTCTTCATGGAGAACGTCCATAAGGATCTATGATCAATTGGACGATAATCTCACTCTCCATAACCACAGACTGTAATGGGACATCTTGTGAGTCACGTGAGCTAGTGGCAGCCCTCTCTCTCTCTCTCTCTCTCTCTCTCTCTCTCTCTCTCTCTCTCTCTCTCTCTCTCTCTCTCTCTCTCTCTCTCTCTCTCTCTCTCAGTCTCACTCATTGGTAAATTAATCGGCAACTCTCTCTCTCTCTCTCTCTCTCTCTCTCTCTCTCTCTCTCTCTCTCTCTCTCTCTCTCTCTCTCTCTCTCTCTCTCTCTCTCTCTCTCTCTCTCTCTCTCTCTCTCTCTCTCTCTCTCTCTCTCCAAACGTGTTTTGTTTGTCTTTAATTGGCATAACAGTTTTCATTCTAGTGAATTGCCAATGTTAGAGAGTAAACAATATTGTTCATACATTCGTACGTTTTCGTGGGATTACATGTCATGCAGATACTGTTCACTTTTCCATTCAAATCCTGCTTACCACCCCCTCCCTTTCCCCCCATTTTAATTACCCCTGGTATTTCATTACCGCCTGGTATGCAGTACTGCGGTACAGTAGTTGACCAAACAGTAAGGAACGCACAAAGATCAGAAGGGCGGTAATGCTGACACTTGTTTGATGCCTACATCACAAACGATGGGTCACCTAAAAGCTATCGAACTTGTCTGTCTCTCAATCTCTGTCTGTCTGTCCGAATATTTCTGTCTGTTTGTCCATCTCTTTCTGTTTGTCTGTCTGTTTGTCTCTTTCTGTCTGTATATCTCTTTCTGTCAGTCTGTCTGTGACACACACACACACACACACACACACACACACACACACACACACACACACGCATATACACACGCACGCGCACACACACACACACACACACATATTGAAATGTGTATGGGTTTTTTTCTCGTGTTTCTTTGTCTGTCATTCCTTTTTTTTGTAAGTCTGCCCACTCTGCAAATTACCATTATACATGTATCATAAAGATCACAAGAGGCAAAAGCTCTTTTCAGCAATACAGCACATTCCACACCTCTAGTTTAGCCCCTACCTCTCCATTCACCAACTAACCTTTTATTTTCTTACACTATTATTTTGTGCCTGCCCTTAAATCGCATATTTATACAAGGGCAAAAGCGTACAATAAAATCTTATTGATTATCAGTTGTAGGCCTACATAATACTGTTGTTTTTTCCCCGAGTAGGGTAGGAGTGTAAGGCGTTTGTTTACTTCATAACATTTTATTTTTACTCTGAATATCTAAATGTTCCTGTTCAATTGTTATCAAACTCGTAAATCAAAGTGTTTGTTGTAAAAAAAAAAGTAAGAGAAAACTACTTTGGTAGCCTTCTGAACGCTTTTTGTTTTCCCACTGACTCACGTATCACAGTCTGGCTTTACGTGAAAACGTGATTTTCAACCCTGTACGCATTGCTCACTCAGTGTATGTCGGCATATAACAAAAGGGTCACTTTGATGTTGACCACCACTGGTATGGCCAGAGCAGAGCACGTGAGGGTACTCCAGTATGTAAATGAGGCTCGGCCGGTCTCTGTCCCGTGTTGCGTCAGACTGAACGGAGACATATGACTATACTCGTGATAGGCTGGGTGTTTAGAGCGCCTTGTGGATTGAATGCCCCCGGCCATTTGGTAATAGCGGTACCCTACCTACTTTGATTAATTATTGTGATAAAACTAAACATTGTGTTGCTACATTTCTTTCTCTTGCTAATGGAGAAGATATCAAAGTAAACGCCTAAACTCTTTCCGCGCTACAAAGGTTTCGTTTATTGATGTACTTAACCTTCAAACTTTGAATTCCGTTTTTTCTCCAAACTACTGAAACGCGATATACGCTACTCTGGCAGGCAACCCTCGAAATGGTGTGTTCTCTTGCTTGGCCCCTTCGCTGACATTCAACAAGGCAGGCAAGGCAAGACATTTATTTCATACCCCATTTGGGCACAGAAATATAAATACATACACACACATAAATAAATTTCCAAGAATCAACCCAAGAGTGATGTCCAAAATCATTTCAAAGATAACCCATACCATAATATTACAAATAATGTCAGCCCCTTTGGGTGTGGCAGTATTCTACAACCGAATTATTCTGTTTTACGTCTTCTCGACCGAAGTCATATGAGACATTACTTTACATCTAGATGGGGTATTATGCAACGACGACGAAAATGGAGTTTTACGTCCTCTTGGTCTGAATCAGACACATATGGGACATTTGTAAATACAAATATGGTGGGAATAATACTGGAGGCAATGCCCGGAGGCAGTACGAAACCAGTAAAGTCACGATTTTTAAAAATTAATACAGATAGCTGTGGCGGTGACCACGCATCGGTTAAACCTCATCGGCTATGGCACCGCCACAAGTATATACTTAATATAAGTGATGATAAGGGTATTCTACAACCAGCCTGGCCGCTCTACAAACACCCGAACGTAATCACTAAAATTTCAGGACTACATTTTAAAACAAAACGATTGTATTTTATTAATAAAAACCGCTTGGCAGCCCCTTTTATAAATAAGACAGTATTTACTTATATTTATTTCTACACTATTTACAGAAATAATAATCTGATATTCTTCCCTTTATTGTGTAAAATGATAGATTATGAGTGGGGTTTTTTTCAATTATGACTAAAGGAAATAATTCAATTCCTGTGATTCCTTCTTGTTAACCCGCAAAAAGTGCAATGTTTTGTAGTGTTGTTCTGTTTTTTGATATGACAAGGTTTGATTTGTCAGAACTGATGTTCATTCTTGATAAATTGTTATCCTTATTATCTATCGTAGTAAAAGAAACTCGTTACATGTATGAGTTTAAAACGTTATTTTAAAACAAATGATGTTATGGTTTTGTCCCATTGTTCCAGAATCAATGTTGAGGCAAACTAAGAGACCCCCAGCCAACGGTGACGAGTGGTTAACCTCATAAAGTGATAATAAATGTTATGTGTTTGATGTGTATGTGTTGTTGCTGGTGTGAGAGAAACAAGTTGGATTCCTAATGATCTCCTTGTTGCTCCAGCCGCGTTCACTTAACTGAGAGGTAATCTGCTATTATTGAATGGGAGCTCGATGAGAAGCACGGAAAGTACGGTGGGGATAGTTAACGATTCCTCCCTGCCCGGGAGGATATCAAGGACAGAGGACAGTATGGCCTTGGTGGCAATTCGACAATAATAGTTTGCGAAACATGTCCAAACATGTGGGCTGGGGACGCAAGAGAAACTGGAGAGTGCAGCAGCTGGGTCTCCCTGAAGTTGTGAATGAAACGTTAACCATCAAAGATTAGCAGCTTCAGAAAAGAATCACGAACATTGAACGTTATTTTAGTGTGGGAAGAAAGATAAAATAGGACAAACTAATTGCTTTTAAATTTCTGATTGTTGATAATGGTACATTGACACATCTAAAATGCACTCCGACAGTTTTAACACACACAAATTGGGGGGATTTAACAAAATTACGCCTTTTGTGTTCGTAAATTAACCTGTCATTATGACTTCTCTCAAACGCCTATTGTTTGACAATGTGGCGTCACCTCTGTCGCTCAACACTGACAATGATTCTTTCCACTATAACGTCAGATCTAAAATAAATATCCATTAAACTGTTTTTAAAATATATTGTGATAACTATAATAACAACACAATTTAAAATAAGTATACAAAAATACTTACTGGTTGAATTAATTAGATATGTTTTAGTTCACAAGCAACGCTTGCCGCCTTGCGTCACAGTAGGCTAGGAATTAAACATAGGTGCCTGATGGCGTACGCTTTGTATGTACTATCTCAGTTTTAAAGTGAGTTTGCCATTTAAACTGTTAACACGTTTTAATCGCTAACATAAATTAACATTGTGTCAAGTCAAAGTCAAAGTCAAAGTCAAAAATTCTTTATTATCACGTTAGGTGAAATTATAGTGTGGTCTCGTACAAGCACAATACAATTAAAGAAACCCATTTGCATGCATGAAAAATGGAAACAAAACTAAGGAAAAATGAATGACAAATCATGCTCCGCAAAAAACAAAAGCAAAACAAAAATTGAACACAGAGTCGATACAAGCGACTATCAAAACATCAAGAACTGCCCTCTTTCCCACCATTTCTATTATCGCATTCATTTGTTCACCCCCACCCTACCCCCAAACCCCCACCCTCTCCAAGTCACCCCGAGCTTTCACATATTTTGGGTCCCTTCC
>JAGGCT020003266.1:0-14683 GCA_017654935.2 Phymorhynchus buccinoides | reverse complement strand
AAACTAAAGAGAGAGAGGAAGAGAGAGGACAGAGGGATTACAGATAGACAGAGGTATAGTCAGGGATAGTCAGATCTAACCAGAGACAGAATCAGAGAAAGGCAAATGGACAGAGACAGAGTAGAGACAGAGAGATCGAGAGAGAGAGACGAGAGAGAGAGTAGAGAGACATAAACATAAGAAGAGACAGTGACATTATAAATATGAGATAAAGAGGAGACACTTGACACGACACTGAAAAGCTTTATTTGACAAGGATAAAGATTTTAGCTATGCTAATTTTGTTCTTACAATCTGTCCTTTGAGAGAAAGAGAGATAGAGATAGAGAGAGAGTAGAGAGAGAGAGAGGGAGAGAGATAGAGAGAGAGAGAGGAGAGAGAGAGAGAGAGAGAGAGAGAGGATACGAATACGAATGTTTTATTCAACTATATCCTCTTCCTGAAGGGGATGTCACCATTTCAGACATCAAGTAATCAATACAAATTATACATTAACACATAATATTTACGTTTACATATTAAACAGAACATTAGCTGCTTCTGAAAGAAATTTCCTAGATTGTCTATGGGCCTTTTCATAATCTACATGTTTCGTTACAATTTGTCCAAACGCCAGAAAAATGCTCAATGTTGCCGCTTTTCCGGTACAAATGTTCAAACTTTACAATTTCTCTTACTTTGGACTTTTGTTGACGTGGTCCGGTACAAAATGTCCAACGTACAATTTGTCTTGACTTTGGACATTTTTTAACATATTTTTTGTTGACTCGGTACAATTTGTCCAAATTTTGAATAACTGCAGATTTTGACATTTAATAGTTATATGTCATACCAAGTTCCTGCCATGCACAATGCAGCATGACCCAGTGGTCAGTGTCCTGACATGATCACAATGTAGATGCCAAACTGGTCGTGTGGTCATTTCACTACGACTGTGCGAGGCGCGCACGCACGCACACGCACTCACACACACGCACGCACACAACACACCACATCCACACACATACACACACACAGACGATATGATGATAATTTGATTTGTGTCAAAGACTGATAGCAGAATCTTTCAAATTATGATGGTGAAACGATGATGACCGGCACATGTCCTATGCTTCCGGTATTTCAAGCTATGAATGGATTGAGCCAACATACTGGGGAAGTTCCTATGGTCTTCGCGTTCAGTCAAAGAAAACGGCTACATTAGATGACTGTGATGCAGCTATTCATAACATTCGTGATCCTCTCCAGATGCTGTCTTTATTCACGGGGGCATCACCAATCTGAAGGAACAGGCAGCCGAACAGCAGCAACACATTGATTCAATTGTGTCCAGTAAATCGATACAAACACAGAAAGACCTGAGTTGTTGTTAGACGGCGCAGTCTGTGCTGGGAATACAACATCATTTAAAAGCAACCTGTACAATGCATCGTGCAAGCGCCTTTTGTTGAGACAAAAGTTGTTCCCTTCTTATCACAAGACACTATTCCAGAACCAACGATCGAACATGCCGGCGACTTCCAACACCAAAAGAGGCCGGGAATCCTAGCGTGCAATAATTGGAAGACTCTGCACGGCAAAAGGTTCTGACAGTCACGCCGCTCGAAGACAACAAACCAACATCCAAATAGAACAGCTACAAAGACACAGAAGTTTTTTAAGTTTTTAAGTTTTTTTAATTTGTCATCATCATTATATTGAACTTGCTAAAATTTGATTTAAAAGTTTAGGAAGGTGAAATTTAATTCAGTTGGACAATGATCAGAAATTCTGTAGAGACTTTCGCTTCATGTTTATATGTCTTTTGTCATCTCTTGTGAGCAAAGTAATATCTACTCCCACTACATTCCTTTGGGCGTATAGCGTGTGTATCGTCCCTTGAGATCACCTAGTGTTCTCCCATTAAAGATATACATGTTGTGGCCAGATGACGATGATCAAGGAAACGTCATATTTGAGACGGCCATAATAATAAACATTTGCAACAAGATGGCTCGCAACATCATGAATTAAGTTCAATTAAAACATGATGTTTTGAACTTGGCCTTGCATTTTGGAACAATCATTCACATTCAACGCTAAAAATCAACTGTATAACATATCATTTTGGAAACCCAAAAAGGGAGAAGGATCACGGCTCAGGTTGTTATAGATGATGTTACTAAAGAATATATGAATAGAACCGTACCTTTTTGGTACTATTTTGGATAGACAACAAAAACAGGCTCTATGCATATTGAGAATTAGTGCTCATAATTTAAGAATCGAAATTGGTAGACACGAGTATATTGTAAGAGAAAACAGACTTTGCCAAAAGTGTCATGAAATAGAAGATGAGTTACACGTTTTGAATACCTGCGTTATGTATAAAGAAAATCGTTACAAATTGATGGAAAATGGAAACAAACACTGTTTAGAATTAAATGTTCAAGTTTCCATCAGATATGATGATGTTAGACTGAACTACAGCCATTTGTGGCAAAATGTGTTAGTATTTGTTTTAGCAAAAAGCACGAATAGTACTTAGCGTTTTTTTGTAATCTTAACCTGTGCCTTATATAGCCTTGGTTTAGGTTTCATGGCAATAAACCAATGTTCCAATGTTCCAATGTTCACACACACACACCACAACACACAAACGAAAATACAGTTACGCATTTAGAAAACTTGACCTGCACTTAATAAATAACTAGTGAACGGTGGTCAGAAAATCAAATGCACAAACCGCGGGGAATTGTACACCTACTGTTGCAGTGAATATAAATTGTCACCGTCTTTCCCCTGACACAGACACTAAACTCTCGAAGATTTCGTGCAGCACGTGGAGAATTAAATGAACGGGTTGGGAAAAAAAGGTGTTCTCTCTATTAAAAAAAAAAGAATTAGAAAGAGAAGAACAAATATATTTGAAGAAAAAGAAAAGAAAGAAAGTTATGGGAACTGTCACGTGCGCGTGACACTCTTTGACCAATTCCTTTTTTTAGGTCCCCGAGCCGAAGGTTCGGGGAGCAATTGTTTCTGTCTGATCCGTCCGTACCTCCGTCCGTCCTTCCGTCCGTCCGTCCGTCCGGCTAGTCCCCGGAGGCCGGATTTCGGAGTAGCTCCGGCGTTGACACTTGTTGTGTTTCATTTTATTTTATTTTACCTATTAACATTTAAATACAGAATCTGTAGCAATAATCTTGAATGTGATTTAAAGACAACTGACTTTATAGGGCTCAAATGCTAACTAATCCACAAGCCTGTAACACTAATAGTACCTGAAATGCCTCCTAGTTTGAGAGCCAGGGACAGTCACAAAAGACTAATACTATTAGTGATATAAGCAGTACATTGATGTTTCTCCTAATTGTCGACAATAACAACGGCTGCTATGCTTAAGATATTTCAGGGCCTCGTAGCCGTGGGATTTATTAGTCCCAGAGCCGAAGGTTCTATGAAAATGAATACATTAGAGAATGCATTGCATATAATCATAACACAACACACCAACACCCACATGATTTCACCTTAGGAAATTTAAGAAGTTTCTGGGAAGACGAAACGATGTAGTAGTGCCAGAGAGAGGTACTGAGGAAGATTTTTGTCAAAGTGACGGAAAAAGCGAACTGCCAGCGGAATTTGACAGGAAGCCAAAAAGGTGTGATCACGCTTTCTTTTGCCAAGAACAAGCACTGTTCTACACTCTTTGTAAGCGCGAAATCTGTTGTGCTGGAAGCCCAGCATACACCGAATTACAATTAGTCCAATCTGGACAACACGAAGGCAGAAATCAGTCCTAAACAGCAGCATGTCCTGGACAGGAAAGATACACGACAAACACTAGATATTTGCTCCTGCATCGACATGGTTTTCATGAATAGTACATGTGTACTTACATCTAACTTTCTACTCTCTCTCTCTCTCTCTCTCCCCCCCTTCTCTCATCCCCTCCCCCCCTCTCTCTCTGTGTGTAAAGGTTTAGAAAATGTTTAGACAGAAAAAGTAATTGAATTGTTGAAGGACATTTTTGTGAGAAAAGTCGAAGAATAGACAAATTAGAAAACCATAAAACAGTACTGTAGAGCTTATGTACAAATGTGACAGATTTGATCCAACACAACTTACAAAAGATATGTGGACTTAGGGTTAGGGTTAGAATTCTGTGAGAAAATGAAAAGATGGTAAAGAAAAGAGCGTTAATAACGCACATTTTACGACTTTAATTTCAAAACTTTACTCAAACGGAAAAGTGATATCGAATTTATTGACAGTCATGATAATGCAAGTTAATTTAAGTATTTTTAACCTTACTCTGAATAACACAAACTCAATCGTTGTTGTTCGACCTACCTTTGAATGCTTAGTCAGAAGGAAGAAAAGACCAAAACAAAAACAAGTAAACAAAAGAAACAAACAAAAAACAAAACGATTCCCGGTACCAATTTCTAATGTGGAATTTTGAAACGGCACATGGCAGGCTTTGTGACGACGCGTTTTGAAATAATGACGCGATTTGAAATAATTATTTCAAATCGCGTTCGAGTTTATTTCAAAACGCGTTGGTGTGTGTCGACACGTTTTGAAATAAAAACGCGATTTGAAATAAATTTTTCTTTCTGACTCTTTTGTATGTCTATCTCTCAATATATCTCTCTGTCTCTCTCTGTGCCTCAAAAATGAAACCATTTTTGATGTGGTTGACCAGTGGTCAATGTTACTGAAGCAGTGGTCATTTTGGCCTATTTTTACTGTTTGACTGCAAATTTGTGTATTAGGAGTTCAGAACATTATTTTTTGGATGTGGTTGAAAAGTGGTCAGTGTCATTGACCATTGGTCATTTTGGCCTACTTTCACTGTTTGATTGCAAATTAGTGTATTAGGAGGTCAAAAGAACAATTTTTGATGTGGTTGAAATAACGACGCGTTTTGAAATAATTATTTCAAATCGCGTCGAGTTTATTTCAAAACGCGTTGGTGTGTGTCGACACGTTTTGAAATAAAACCGCGATTTGAAATAAATATCTTTTTCTGACTCTTTTGTATTTCTATCTGTCAATATCTCTCTCTGTCTCTCTCTGTGCCTCAAAAATGAAACCATTTTTGATGCGGTTGACCAGTGGTCAATGTTACTGACCAGTGGTCATTTTGGCCTATTTTCACTGTTTGACTGCAAATTAGTGTATTAGGAGTTCAAATGAACAATTTTTGGATGTGGTTGAAACGGTGGTCAGTGGTCATTTTGGCCTACTTTCATTGTTTGATTGCAAATTAGTGTATTAGGAGTTCAAAAGGACAATTTTTGATGTGGTTGAAAAAACGACGTGTTTTGAAATAATTATTTCAAAACGCGTTGAGTTTATTTCAAAACGCGTTGGTGTGTGTCGACACGTTTTGAAATAAAACCGCGATTTGAAATAAATTCACCAAAGTCTTTGTGTGGACCCATTCACAACAAAAACCCAATGGACAAAACACTACCCATGCAGGACAAAAGCCCACTGGACAAAACACCACCCATGAAGGACAAAAAACCCACTGGACAAAACACTACCCACGCAGGACAAAAGTCCACTGGACAAACAACGCGTTTTGAAATAATTATTTCAAAACGCGTTGATTTTATTTCAAAACGCGTTGGTGTGTGTCGACACGTTTTGAAATAAAAACGCGATTTGAAATAAATTTTTCTTTCTGACTCTTTTGTATGTCTATCTGTCAATATCTCTCTCTGTCTCTCTCTGTGCCTGAAAAATGAAACCATTTTTTGATGTGGTTGACCAGTGGGTGGTCAATGTCCCCACTGACCCAGTGGTCATTTTTGGCCTATTTTGACTGTTTGACTGCAAATTAGTGTATTAGGAGTTCAGAACATTAATTTTTGGATGTGGTTGAAAAGTGGTCAGTGTTATTGACCAGTGGTCATTTTGGCCTATTATTTCACTGTTTGATTGCAAATTAGTGTATTAGGAGTTCAAAAGGACAATTTTTGATGTGGTTGAAATAACGACGCGTTTTGAAATAATTATTTCAAATCGCGTCGAGTTTATTTCAAAACGCGTTGGTGTGTGTCGACACGTTTTGAAATAAAACCGCGATTTGAAAATAAATTTTTCTTTCTGACTCTTTTGTATGTCTATCTGTCAATATATCTCTCTGTCTCTCTCTGTGCCTCAAAAATGAAACCATTTTTGATGTGGTTGACCAGTGGTCAATGTTACTGACCAGTGGTCACTTGGGCCTAGTTTGACTGTTTGACTGCAAATTAGTGTATTAAGAGTTCAAATGAACAATTTTTGGATGTGGTTGAACAGTGGTCAGTGTCATTGACCAGTGGTCATTTTGGCCTACTTTCACTGTTTGATTGCAAAATAGTGTATTAGGAGGTCAAAAGGACAATTTTTGATGTGGTTGAAATAACAACGCGTTTTGAAATAATTATTTCAAAACGCGTTGAGTTTATTTCAAAACGCGTTGGTGTGTGTCGACACGTTTTGAAATAAAACCGCGATTTCAAATAAATTTCTCTTTCGGACTCTTTTGTATGTCTATCTGTCAATATCTCTCTCTGTCTCTCTCTGTGCCTCAAAAAATAAACAATTTTTGATGCGGTTGACCAGTGGTCAATGTTACTGACCAGTGGTCATTTTGGCCTATTTTGACTGTTTGACTGCAAATTAGTGTATTAGGAGTTCAAATGAACAATTTTTGATGTGGTTGACCAGTGGTCAGTGTCATTGACCAGTGGTTATTTTGGCCTACTTTCACTGTTTGACTGCAAATTTGTGTATTAGGAGTTCAGATGAACAATTTTTTTTGATGTGGTTGTTTGATGTCAGTGTGACCCATTTTGGCCTATTTTGACTGTTTGAAACTGCAAATTACTGTATTAAATGAGTTCAAATGAACAAGGTTTGATGTGGTTGACCAGTGGTCAGTGTCACTGACCACTACTGACCACTGGTCAACCACATCAAACCTTGTTCATTTGAACTCTTAATACACTAATTTGCGATCAAAGAGTGAAAATAGGCACGTTTTGAAATAAAACAGCGATTTGAAAGAAATTCACCGAAGTCTTTGTGTAGACCCATTCAGGACAAAATCCCACTGGACAAAACACGCGTTGGTGTGTGTCGACACGTTTAGAAATAAATCCGCGACCGCGATTTGAAATAAATTCAATGAAGTCTTTTTGTAGACCCACACTGGACAAAACACTACCCATGCAGGACAAAAAAAGCCCACTGGACCAAAACACCACCCATGAAGGACAAAAACCCACTGGACAAAACACTACCCATGAAGGACAAAAACCCACTGGACAAACAACGCGTTTTGAAATAATTATTTCAAAACGCGTTGAGTTTATTTCAAAACACGTTGGTGTGTGTCGACACGTTTTGAAATAAAACCGCGATTTGAAATAAATTCACTGGTCTTTTGTGTAGACCCATTCAGGACAAAAACCCACTGGACAAAACACTACCCCTGCAGGACAAAAGCCCACTGGACAAAACACCACCCATGAAGGACAAAAACCCACTGGACAAAACACCACCCATGAAGGACAAAAGCCCACTGGACAGAATACCACCCATGTAGGACAAAAACCCACCAGACAGAATACCACCCCTGTAGGACAGAACCCATCGGACAGAACATCAACCATTTAGGACAAGAGTCCACCAGACAGAATACCACTCATATAGGACAAAAGCCAACCGGACAGAATACCCCTCATGTAGGACAAAACACACTGGATAGAATGCCACACATGTAGGACAAAAGCCCATTGGGCAGAATAGCAAGAATAAACTGGATCAAATAAAGTCATTCAATTAAAGGGAATTAAACCGGTGCTTTAAATTATTTCAAAACGCGTTGATTGTATTTCAAAACGCGTCGTCACAGATCTTCTGACGCATTTTGAAATAAAACTGTGATTTGAAATAAATTATTTCAAAATACACTGGGCAGAACACTACCCATGTAGGACAAAAGTCCATCGGGCAGAATAGCTCTGGATCAAATAGAGTCATTCAATAACAGTGCTTTAAATTATTTCAAAACGCGTTGATTTTATTTCAAAACGCGTCGTCACAAAGCAACCCTTTTCAGATCATTTAAATGCTTCTTCCCAATTTGACAAAATGGCTACTTTCTTTAAATGACTGAAAGACTGTAAAGGTAAAGATGTGCCACCCCCCCCCCCCCCCCCTATATTTCTCGGTTAATTGTATTTTTCCGTTTTTTGCCTTTCTTACCATACATACAGCTGTATTTCACCGCGGATCAACCCCTGTACACACTGGCCAAACAGATCCAATGGAGCTGGCCTCAAACACATGGAGAAGATTACTTCATTACCCTGTTTGCCGGATTCCACATCGAAAAGACATCCTTCAACACTCTGGGTGACCTTCTGGATTGCAGTGGATGGACAGAAGCCCTTGTCTAGGCAGGAGCTGCTACACCTGGAACAGCCGACTCATTCATCAAAGCCGCCCATGTGACGCGCACTCGATGGGCTCACCAGGTCACAGCTAGTGTTCTGTATCTCCTTCGACAGGAGGGTTACACCCAATACTGTGACGGGTTGTGTGAGGGACAGGCTCCAATGTCAGTAGAAGACTGGTGTGCTAGCTGAGCTGATACAAGTCCACAGTTCAAGTTCTGGTCGATTATCCTGCAGCTGGAACTGGAAATCATGAACTACGTGGATCGCTACGCGAGGGCGACTTCATGCTCTACATCGATGCCTTGACCAATATTGTACTCTGGTTCTTTGCCCCTTGGCACACACATTATGCAAGGTGGATTCCAGTTCACTTGTGTGACATGGTAGCACTCGAAGACAAGCATCCAGATGTGTTCACAGAGGCTGGGAACAACACAGTGAAGAAGACAGCACATGCATTCTCTGCTTTGGCCATCGACCAGGCACATGAGCAGAAAGGCGATGGTGGAGCCTGACTGAGAATCCTGCAGCATTGTCCTGAGATGGCAAGAGTGATTGCAGAGTTCCAAGCCACAGCAGAGACGAGAACAAATAAGACTGATTCCAGGCACCATGAGCAGACAAAGCATGCACAGCTGGCGTTTGCTCGAGATGTGAAGTCACTGTCCAGTGTCATGAGAGAGATGGGGAACCCCTTCTGTGATGACAGCAATGATCTCCCGGTACTAGACAGCAGGGACCTGGACCCAGTAGTCATCAACACTGTGCGCCAGATCGAGAAGCTGGGTCAGGAGCAGTACCACACGTATGTCAATGAGCGACTTGAGAACCAGACAAAGCCCATCACCGACCCAATCACGAGAAACAACCTTCCTCTCTTCAGCCGATCTCCAGTCAGAGAGAAATCAAGAACCCAGCTTCAGCTGTCGTCGCTCAAGAATGACTGCTACCTATTCTCCCGGTTGTTCATTACATCCCAGATGCGTGATGGCGATCTCGACTTCTTTACTCATGAGAACCAGGCCTGTCCCCCTGCCCTGTCGCAGATGGGCAAAATGAGACTGGGCAAAATGTCTGACCTCATGGGATGCTTAGAAGATATGATCCCTCCACAAGAGAATGTTGCCAGTCCTCACGTTGAATTCATTATCCTTGATGGAGCAGCTATCACCAACATGCTGGCACCTGGTGGTGCGAAGACCTTCTCTGACTATGCAACACAGGTTTTCTTGCCGTACATCACATCTTAGCTACAGCATGCAATCAGAGTGGATGTCGTCTGGGACCTGCCAGACAGTTTGAAGGCCGACACTCGAACAAAGAGAGGTAGAGGCATCCGGAGACAAGTCGAGCCATCTAGTTCCATACCAGGAAACTGGCAGGCCTTCCTACGGATCGACGAGAACAAGGTGGAGCTGTTCTCCTTCCTAGCGACGAGACTAGCTGCTCAAGAGACAGAGAAACAAATCATCAGCACTCTCCACAAAGACGTGGTCTGTACGCATGCCAGAGACATCGCTGGTCTTGCTCCATGTTCACATGAAGAAGCAGATACCAGGATGCTGCTCCACGTGGAAGATGCTGTGAAACAGGGCTACACCAAGGTGTCGATCCGCACAGTTGACACGGATGTCGTAGTCCTTGCGGTGGCAGCAGCCGAACGCCTCAACATAGATGAGCTGTGGGTTGCCTTCGGTACCGGGAAGAGCTTTAGGTTCTTAGCAGCTCACGAGATGGCCCAGGCATTGGGGCCTGACAAGTGTCGAGGATTACCCTCATTTCATGCCTTCACTGGGTGTGATACCGTGTCAAGCTTTGAAGGCAGGAGATGAAAGACTTCATGGGAGACGTGGAAGGCCTGTGTTGAGGTCACTGCAACCTTCTGTGCCTTGGGCGCTACACCAAACCCCTCAATCGTAGATGACAGCCTGGACACCTTGGAGCGTTTCGTCGTTCTCCTGTATGATCGCACTAGCAGCCACGAGCATGTGAACGATGCACGTAAGCAGCTCTTCACCCAGAAGCGTCGAGCAATATATGCTCTCCCGCCAACTCGAGAAGCCCTCAAGCACATCAGGAGAACTGCATACCAAGCTGGCTACTGTTGGGGCCAGATGATGGTTGCTGCTGCAGAGCTCCCATCCCCTAGCGAATGGGGGTGGGTGAAGAGTGACACTGGCTGGGAGGTCTGCTGGACAACCATCCCAGAGGCAACGCAAGCTTGCCGGCAACTTCTCAGATGCGGCTGCAATAAGGGATGCAGAGGACAATGCAAGTGTAAGAAGACTGTACTCCAGTGCACGGCACTATGCCACTGCAGCGGACAGTGTGCTCGGGAGTAGAACTTGCAGTATCATGGACGGCTTGGAGAACACAACCATAACCCCATTGTACAGGTCAACTGGGGATTGCAGGCTCCATCTACTACCCAAAGAGAATATTTCGTCAGCTGATAAGATCCAACTACATAACGTACATATGTAAACGGGTGGTTGGCATTAATATACGTTTGATGCTCGGGTTGCTCACCTAGATCGCCTTTGTCCGCATGGCGGATTGTTATATTTTAATATGATGTAGACATGGTAAGGGTTAAAGATAAATGTAAGAAATATGTAAGGGTAAACGTACTTCCACAGTGGCAGTGCAGTTTAATGTTAAACCGATCATTTTCAGATTGCAAAATACGAACAAAACTCATAAATAAAACAAATTTCGCGTAATCGTTGCCTAATAGGCCAAATAAATCGGTTATGTAAGGTGTATGACCTTTAATTGGCATTCCAGATTATATTGTAAGTGATATTGCATTACTTGCATGCATCTCCAGTTGAAAAAACGTGCACAACTCCTACAGATTATGTGCTATGCAATACCCGATGACGGCCATTTTAGAAAATGGCTGCCATTTTGGCCCCAGGAGGAATATGCAATGTCCCTATATCCAAAAATCTTCCTAGTGTTATGTACTAAATGTGAGCCAAATTCTATGCTTTTATCATCAAACCCACAATCTTTGCACTATTAGGAACATTTTTAGCTAATAACCTTTTTGGAATTCTAACCCTGTCCCTAGCCCTAGCCCTAAACCTAACCCTACCCCCCAACCCCCCAACCCCCACCCCCAACTGCAGTACACCGCGATTTGTCACAGTTGTGGTTCGTTGCGTTTTCCCGTCTTATAGGGTGAGTAGGGTTAGGGTTAGGGATAGGGTTATTATTCCAAAAAGGTTATTAGCTAAAAATGTTCCTAAAATACAGCTTTATGTATGGTAAAAAAAGGCAAAAAAAAAACGGAAAAATACAATTAACCGAGAAATGTAGGGGGGGGTGGCACATCTGAGATATTCTTAATGTAAGCGTCCTAGGTCCTGGGTCAGCTGCAAGGTGAACCACTGCAGCCGAAAATGCTGCCACTCGGCTGGTGATCTAGCGTCTTAACGCTCTAGTTTAATTATTAAATCTTGCAGGATGCGTCATATCATGCTTTTTCTCTCCGTCAAGGGGGTTATGTTTTTGATGCCATTTTATTTCTGGTGTACCTGTTTGTATGTGGATGATTTCTTATTTCAAAATGAATTGTTTTGCATTGGGAGTGAAAATAATAAGATAGGAATTATTTAAAATCGTATTGATTTTTTTAAAAATCGCTCCGAAAGCGAAACAGCACGTTTTGAAATAGAACCGCGTTTTCAAATAAAGGTTCAACAACAAAAAATATGTTGTTAATTCACCAGTCTTCCAAAATATGTTATTTACACAAAACTCATGTAGATTGTTCATCATCAGTCTTCTGGTGGTGCCGGTGTTAACAGCTATTTTGTTGTACGACAAAACAGCGCTTTTGTGACATAATGGCGGGTGGCTTTTGTCGTACGACGAAGCAAACAGTGATTAGTAATGCCATTTTGTCATACAACAAGAAGGTAGGGAGATAGCTCCGCCATTTTGCTATACCCCGCTGTTTTGTTGCAAGCAGATTAAATCATCATCATCATGCGAGTGCGCCCTCAGCCACACAGAAGCACACGTACACATTAGCACACACACGCACAACGTACGTCGATAGTGTGTGCACAAAGAGGATGAGGGGGTGAGAGACGGGGAGCGAGGAGAAAATGTTGAGAGGGTCGCTGTAGATGAGTGAGAGTACGCACAGAGACTTAGGTGTCCATTGACCTGTTTTATTTCCCTGTCTGTCCGTCTGTCCGTCTGTCCATCTGTCTGTTCCGTCTGTTCTGTCTGTTTGTCTGTTTGTCTTGTCTGTCTGTCTCTCTCTCTCTCTCTCTCTTCTCTCTCTCTCTCTCTCTCTCTCTCTCTCTCTCTCTCTCTCTCTCTCCTCTCTCCTCTCTCTCTCTCTCTCTCTCTCTCTGTGTGGTAAATCTTTCCCTCTCGCTGGCTCTGATCTGATTGTGTGTCCAGTTTACCAGCCACAAGCTGCCGATGGCTTGTCAGGCCAAAAACTCCTAAACACTCCTAAAAACTCTTCGTGCGAAGATAAGGTTCTTTTTTGTATTGCATATGTTTTCTCTCTGTCTTGATGTAAAAAATAAAAACCAAGAAAAACAAACATATTCATAAACAGACGCGCATGCACTCAGACACGCATGCACGCACGCACGCCCTCACACATACACACACAGAGACACAATTAAAGTTCAAGTTGAAGCATACTTTAATATCTCCAAAAACATAAATTCAGGAATACAATTGCACATTGATCAGTGTCAAACGAAATTATAGAATTCGGAGTAAAAAGATTTATCTCTAATGCCACATCAAAACATTTTCATATAACCTTTAAGTGCTTTATAAAGTTTACCCCAGTGTTCTTAAAGAATTCCCATAAAATATTTCTGTTCACCGAATCAAACGCTTTCTAAACGGTCTATTCTTTTAAGAGATATGATTGGACAATTGCACAAACAGGGTTATATCCTGTTCTAAAGCCTTGCACCGTTGTTCAACAATCGTTCCTCCATAACTTATCCGCCCATGCAGAGTAAGTCTTTTTGTTTAGAGATATTGTGGTATTAATTACTTATTACGCTCCGTCAGTGCATCCCCTGCTGTAATTGTCAGGAAACATTCAAACTGCCTTTTTGCTGTAGAAGGAACAAAACAATGACTTACACAATTCAGTCTGGGAAGGTTCCACTGCAAACAATAAATCAAAGAGTTAACCGAAAAAAAATCAATTACCACTGTATTTGCATGTTTCAACCTATTCAACTTAATAAGTTTAACAATTTAAAAACAGAACTTTCGATTGCTGTGTAGATTTTCCATGTGCCGAAATGGCACAATATATTATTATATTAGCTAGGACCCACCTATTATTTCCTGAATTATTATTTGTATTACCAAAAAAGTACGTTGGCATATTTAATTTTTAATTTTATGTAGTGTTTCTTATCGATTTTTTACATTTCCTTTTTATCCCATGGTGAAAAGAGTTAATATTAAACTATGAACTGAACTGTATCTTCCACCAAAAATAATGGTCCCACACTTTAGTTTTCCTATCCACCATACCAGTCCCACCCATATCCCACAATACTGCATTCCACCGGTGTTCTTTCTGTTTCGCTGAACCCTTAGACAAACGCATGATGCCCGCGAGGCAGCACGCAGCACAATCACAAGCACACATACGCACTCACGCAGCGCGGCGCTACACGGCGCACGCACGCGCGCACACGCGCACGGCACGCGCACGCACAACACACAAACCCACCCACCAAAGCCCACCACACGGCCCATACTTTCACGGGCCACCTTGACTTTCTAAATATCGAACATCACGGTCTGTCACACATTCGGGGGCGGGGGGGGGGGTGGAGGGGTGGGGACCCCAGGAACCCCTGGATCCGAAGAAACCTGGGACCCTGGAAGCGTATAAAATGATTCGTACGAGTGGGTTGGTGGTGTCGTGCTGTGGGGGAGGGGGGGGGGGTGGGGGGGGGGCTCCGCAAGTATTCAGGAAACCTGTAGGGCGTCCCTGGGTTAATGTTGTAGTGGCCCTAAGCATTAGTGCAAATTAGAGATTATTAAAGCAAAAGGAGTCATTCACCCTTCGTAGACAGATACAATGCTTGGGGGGAGAAATGGAGTGGGGGGGTCCTGAAACAAGCTGGAACCGCCTTGCACATATTATATCTTTGGGGTTCCTATTTTGCGTCCTGATTTTTCACTATGTTATTTATTAAAAAATCTCGTAGAGAACGCTTTCTATGATACTT
>JAGGCT020003265.1:0-14688 GCA_017654935.2 Phymorhynchus buccinoides | reverse complement strand
ACAAAATCCCTCTTTTTCCCACTCAACATGCTCGAACGAGCAGGAATTTTTCTCAGCGTCCTCCCCCCCCCCTTGTAGCCTTTTACGTTTAAACACTATGCCCATGCAGTCCTCCGGAATAGTAATTGCTCCAGGCTCCTTTGTATCTAGAAGTCGTAGTTAGTCAGACATGACTGACTGACTGATAGACACGTTTTGAATGTTTACATCCTTGGTAGAATTTGGTATGCTTTGTTTAACTTCTATTAGGTGGATGATAGTGATAATGACATATTTGTTTTGAACAAGTATAATCGATCATAACTGATTTTTGTCACAGTATTTGACAGTAGCATGGCCTGCTTTGATTTCCAATAATGATGTGTCCAATTTACCATGGAATATTGTCTGAGCTAAACATGTTGAACTGACCACAGTAACACTGTTCCCATACCCATAAAAAGCATGATAGAACTCGAGAAAGAAACCAAAATCAGAGAGAGAGAGAGATTGATCAGCCCTTGAACGTTTTGTCAAATCTTGACTGTATTTAATTCAAATGATTGTATGTATTCTTATCTGAAGCGAAAGCAGACTGCATCATGCTGATATTTTCATTTATATTAAAGTTACTTTATCAGGCAGAGCGTGAACATGCCATGTTATACAAAGTCTTGTTATCACTGAGCAGTCACAACAAACAAAATAGCGAAGAGGTAGATTAAACATGAGAATGTTGGCAATCGGTTAGATAATTATGAACAATGAACCACGTTTTTTTGCACTCAAACACGCACGCACGCACGCACACGCGCGCGCACTACACACACTTACATACACACATATACACATCACACACCATACGCACACACATACACACACACACACACACACACCTACTAAACAGTAGATCATGGCTATAGACATGTTTTCCTCTTTTACATATTGAAAATATAAGAAGCAATCCTGTTAGTTTAAATTGATATTGTTTTGTGCCAAATAAGTCTGGTTGTTTTTTAACTTTTAAGGCAATAAACAGCTGTTCTGTTCAGTTCTGTTCACACAAACACACACGCATTCACACACACACATCTTTCGATTGCCACGGTTTAAACTAGTGCACTGTTCGTGATAGAAAGTTGCAAAAGTTTACCAGTGAGTTCCGCAAACGAACGATTTCCATCTTATGAGTCCACATGGCCACCACCATCGTCCCTCCCTTTCCTCTAATACTATTACGCTCCCTCTTCTCCTTTTTCTTTCGAAATTAAGACTGCAGCAAACCAGTACTTCTAAGTAATATTCACATCAGTTGTACATGTACTTGTAAGTTCGTTTATAATAACCAATAAAAGTTCCCGATATCATTCTGGCTTCGTATTTGAAAGTAACCTCATTGTCATTGAAGCTTTAAAACACTACTGTTTGGTGTTTTAATGCAACCAATCACTTTTCACAGAGTTTTATCTGTGTATTTGATACTTTTGACTATTGTTCTTTCTTTTTTTACATTCCATCTGAAAAAATCCCTGTTGAGATTCTGTCTGGGTCGTGATTGCGCAAGGCTCTCCACAGGAGATAAAGAAACGCCTTTTGGAAATCTCTCCTGAACAGTCCGTAGATGAGGGGATTGACAGCGCAGCTCATGTACTGAAAGAACGTGGCCACCATGTTGGCATAGCCGGGCATGGAGCCGGGCACGGGCACAATCACCTTGTACAGCTTGGTCACGCTGAAGGGGGTCATGCAGATGAAGTAGGCCAACACCACAATCAGCAGACTTCGCATGGCCTTGGAGCTCTCGCTGTACTTGGCCTGACGCCGCCCCAAGTCCCTGGGCTGATTTCCGTGCCCCATTAATAGCATGGACACAACGGGCCGTGGGCAGGGTTTGATTTTCTTGACGGCGCCGAACACCTTGCAGTAAGCCACCATCATGACGACCCCCGGCAGGAGGAAACAGAGGAGGAAGGCGATGATGACGTAGATGCGCACCGGGTTCCCGTGCCGGTGCCACTGGATGGCACAGATGGCCTCCCAGTAGTCGTACGCGATCCAGTCAAAGACGATGGGGGCCAGGCCGAAGCAGAAGCCCTGCAGCCAGGTGTAGGCCATGAGGCAGAGGACGCGGGGCCGGGTGATGAAGGTGGGGTAGAGCAGGGGGTGGGTGATGGCCAGGTAGCGTTCCAGGCTGATGAGGCACAGGGTCAGCATGGACACGATGATGAAGCAGTAGTTGGCCCCGCACACCAGGGAGCACCACACGCCGCCCAGCACCCACCTGAACACACAGCACAAACCAAGTCATAACCTGAGTCTTGTAATTGTATGATTGTCTTTTACCTTTACTGGATGTTGCTTGTGATTATACTTCTCCAGATGATGGGGGTCTCACAGTACCCACAAATTTTTACATGCATTTTAACAGTGTTTATCCCTGTCCAGATGATGCGGGTCCTCCAGGACCCATACTCTTCAAAGAGTCACCATGTGTTTATACTTTCATGAAATATATATCTGGTGCAAAGTTTCATAATTTTTCTCATTAGGTCGCCAGGTGCAGGATATGTCCTTAAAGTAGGGGTCGTAGGAGACCCGCGCCATCTGGACAAGTATGTTAAAATGACGCGTCATATTACGTCATTTATATTTTTATACACATTAATGAAATTTAACACACTTAAAGCCATTTACGTTTTTGACAAAGTCATGAAATTTCATGAAGATTGCTTAAATAGTTTTAGAGATATAACATTTTTTGTGTGTCAATGGGTCGTGGGCGACCCCGGAAGTCTGGTAAAGGTTAAACCACCGCCTGATATTGGGAACTCCATTTTTAGGAATCATGACAGTTCGACACCCGCCTTTCTGCAAAGCCTAGAGCTTAATTACAGAAACTCAATCATAAGAGAATGAAAGCTACAAAATTCAGATTATTCTCTGTTTTAAGTTAGAACTGTCAATTCCTTGGTTTTGCATGACTGTGCTTTGCATATTGCAATGATATTTGTAGCTGTAGTACCGTTTGGCAGCACAGTCGTATGGGTTTTGTACAAGTCTCAAAACAGACACAAAAATAAAATAAGCCATGTACAGTTTAGCACAAGTGGATTCAACCAGTGCAGGAGGATATACATAGAATTCTTCAAGTAGCGCTAAAGAGAAGCGTGTGATATAAAACAATGTCTTGACATATCATTTGCGTATATTAACCCATAGGCTTAGTGTAAACGCGTGTAAGAATACACCGTTGCTATTAGAAACTTGACGTCACAGTTATTTATCTTGACATATCATTATCATTCTCACACATCAAGGTACACTCGCATGCGACTATCTGCAGTACTCAAGCCATATTTTCTTTATTTGCATCAAGTGATGTTTAGTAAAACTAAAAGCCCAAACATACTCCTAACCCTATGCCTTAACCCGATAAATTCAAAAGGTTGTTTCTGATGAACATTTTACATTGAAATTGTTTTGGTGGAGTAACTTTTAGTGAAATTGCAAATGATAAAAATAGCGGCTGACAACCACATACTCAAGTTAGTGTCACTGCCAATAGCGCCTTCTGAGCAGGATACAAAAAAACGTCATCTTAGTGAACTTACGCAATCACTAAAATTACGTCATCATTGAAAGTTCGTCATTGGCGAAATGACAATAACTATGGCCTGTGATTACAGTGTAAAAATAATATGTCATTGTAAAGGCTATTTTTTTATACAGCAAATTCCAGTAGGTTCATGTTTCGATTAATAATCCGTTTCCTTTCATAATGTATCAATGTGCAAGATCAAAATTGCTCACGACTTTCTAACTTGCAGAACTATATTATTTGTGGATGAGTGGGATTTTCTTGCTACGGTGAAGTGGTTAGTATTATTTTAGATCTGCATGCATGGCGTCTCGCTTCTTCGTTGCGTGTTTGATTATATCATCTGAAAGAGGTAAAATATCGGTATATATCCGTTATTAGGATTTGTGAGTGAGATATTGCTTTTATCCTATATCTCGTGGCTTGCTGTTTATCACACTTGCAAGCCACTTGAGATAGGATAAAAGCAATATCACACTCGCAAATCCTAATAACTGATAATGAAACAATCTCACTGCAGTTCATTGTTATTAGGATTTGCGATTTTTCTTTTGAATGAAAAGTGTCCCCCCTGTTGTGGAATTTTTATCAATATTAGATCTTCTGGATGCTTGAGTCTACAGACATTAATCTGAAATTAAAGGTAATGAGACCAATTAGGATAGAAAAATAAAAGTAATGAAACATACATAAATCCAAGTGAGAGTATTTTGACTATTGCTGGCTTGGCTTATGACAACTCAGATCACACCACTGTTCAAGTGTTGACTCACCTGTCTGCGCTAACGGCAACCACAGAACTGACCATGACGACAGCGCTGCTGATGTCAGCGATGGAGAGGTTGACCAGGAACAGGTTGGACACCTCCTCCTTCAGCCGGTGGTAGAGGAACACAGCCAGGATGACCAGCACATTGCCCAACACGGCCACCATGATGATCAGCACGAGGAGACAGCTGAGGACGATGTTGACCTCTGTTGTGCGAGGTTCCCACCACACGTCCTTGTCGCCTTCAGTCTCATTATCCACCGTCTGGTTTTTAATTTGAACAGGAATGCTCATGGCAAGAACTAGTTACAAGGGGGTTAGAAAATTGCTTTCAGGTTACTTTATTGTTATTTTTTAATTGTCTGTCACCGAAGGTGAACGGACTTTGCGATGGGCTGGTTATGCCTTTTCTTTTGTAAAACACAGCTAGTGAAACAGCAAATTCAGAAACCAGGGTAGGTGGGGGTGGAGTTTAAATTTGCTTTGGACAAAAGAAATAAATAATGAAGAAAAATAGTAATCGCTGGCTTCTATTCAATCTCTCCTCACGTGCACACAAAAATAGACAACTGAACAAAAGGGCGCTGCAAATACTTAGCGTGCGGCAGGAAAAAGATGGGTTTTAAGAGAGGTTTTGAATGAGGAGACTGAGTCGGAGTGTCGGAGAGGAGAAGGCAGAGAATTCCAAAGAGATGGTGCTTGACAGGAAAAAGAACGTTGGCTTGAGCAGATTTGAGACGGATAGAGGGAAGGGAAAGGAGACGAGAACCAGAAGACGAGCATAGCTGGCGAGCTGGGACATAGAGATAAAGAAGCTCAGAGAGAAATTAGGAGCCTGATCATTCAGTGACTTGAAGACAAGGAGAATTTTGTCGTCCATACGAGATTGAACTGGGAGCCAATGTAGGGAACGAAGGACCAGAGTGATATGATCTGATCTAGGGGAGCGAGAAATAAAAAAGGCATGGCTCTTGCTCGAGGTTTCTGTGTCCTCAACGCGAGAACGGAGTAATATTAGCTCCTTCATCCGGACTGCCATGGAGTGGAACCAACTAAGACATGGCCACTGTCACCACAGGCTCCGCCGGCGCATTTTTCATCAGCGCTGACCAGATCACAATCTGAGCCTGCAACCACACTGACCACTAGGACATTTTTTTTACCCACTTGCTTCTGGAAGTGGGGCTTCATGGGTCTTCCCGTTGTGGTGTTCTCAGATTATAGTGTTCTCAGGTTGCGTGCGCATGCGCGAAATTGAGACCGTAATCTCATAACCACTGACGTACTATACTGGATGAACGGCCTGTCATGGCGCTTAGCCTAGTAATACAGAAGGGAGGGAAGCTAAGCCCAGTCCCACAGCCTGATGAAGTTGGCTGCCTGAGGCGAAGAAGAGGAAGAGGACATGACATTGTGTCCGCTGGACCGGGAGGACGTAAAACGTAATATTCATTCAAGCTAAGCCGACGTGGTGCTATGTTTTCCTGCTTTCGGAGCCACCTGGCTCCGTTTGGCAACAGTGTTTACTATAGACGGGCGTGTCAAAATAACACGTGTTGTTGTTTTGTTGACGGGTTTACGAAACAAAAAGCTATCCTACGAACTTTATTCATTATATATGTGTCTGCAGCCTTTGCGGGCCATAGCACATCATGTTTGAGAGAGAGACAGATAAGAGAGAGAGAGAGAGAGAGAAGAGAGAGAGAGAGAGAGAGAGAGCGAGAGAGACAGAGAAGATCAGAGAGACAGAGAGAGTGAGCAGACAGATAAAGACAGACAGAGAGTTAAGAGAGATAAACAGACAAGATAGAAAGACAGAGACAAATAGAGGCAGACAAGACTGTGACAGAATAAAAAAGAAAGACAGACAAGAAAGATTGAGACAAAGAGACAGACAAGCAAGAGAGAGAGGGAGAGACAGACAAGCAGACAAGAGACAGACAAACAGGTAATGGCAAAAACAAAGACAGATTGAGGCAAACTGACAGACAAGAATGAGGCAGACTAATATAAAGACAGACATATATACAGACAGTCCCGGAGAGAGACAGAATGACTAAAACAGACAAAAAAGAGGAAGAGAGACAAAAACAGACATGCCAACCGTCAGACAAGAGAGACAGATAGTCAAGAGACAGACAGACAGACGAACGCAATCAGACAAGCCGAGAGTGGGAAACAGACATAGACAACGCATACACAGAGACAGACTGACAACACAGAGAAACTTGAAACTTCTGTAATGAGAGAGAGAGAGAGAGAGAGAGAGAGAGAGAGAGAGAGATGAGAGAGAGAGAGAGAGAGAGAAGAGAGAGAGAGAGAGAGAGAGAGAGATAACAATGAGTAATTGCCGACAGGGACATATAAATATAAGAGGGAAAGACACACAGGCGAGAGAGAGGCAGAGAAAGACAGACAGAAGGTAGAGAGACAAAGACAGCGTGACAAAGACATTCAAGACAAAGAGAGACGGAGACTAAAAACCAGAGACAGAGAGACAGACAACAGAGACTGAGACAGAAGTTAGAGAGACAAAGACAACGTGACAAAAACAAAGACAAAGAGAGACGGAGACTAAAAACAGAGACAGAGAGACAGAAACACAGACGAGAGACAGAGAGAGAAACAAAAGACAGACGTGGACAACGCCAAAGAGACACGGAGACTGAAAAACAGACAGGAGACAGACGCACAGAGAGACAGAAACACACGGGAGAGAGAGAGAGAGAGAGAGAGAGAGAGAGAGAGAGAGAGAGAGAACTGACTGACTAGGAAACAGTCAGAGACAGAAAATAATAATCAGTAATAATGCTTATGGCTGGTACCCACGTGTCGTCATATCCGGCCACAAGGAGCGTGCCATATTATGGGAGACCGCCATCTTAGTCAGTAACTTTGTTTGAAAAATGCCAGATCGATGCTGTTTACACACAAATTCTGACTAAGATGGCGACACTTCCGTTGGGTTGATGCGCACGCAGGTGGGGGGGGGGGGGGGGGAGAGAGTGTATAGCGCAAAAACTCTTGCTCTTTCTTTTTCCTCTCCCTTTCTCTAGCAATTTCTCAATGCGGGGGTGGGTCACTCACCATTCGTACACACTACATTTAATTAGCAAGACTGGCGCAAAATCTTTGCTATCAACTCCGCTTTTCACATCACCTATTCGTCTCTATGATCTAGACTGGTTCAGATCTAGAGAGACAGACAAGAAAGAGGGGAAACTGAAAAGATAGACGGACGTATTGAAAGTAGGACAGGGTCAAAGAGACAGAGACTGATTAGCAGACAGACAAACGAGGGAGAGAGAGGGGGAGACAAATGAGAGACAGACAGACCGGCAGACAAACAAGAGAGCGAGAGAGAAGAGGCAGACAGATGAGAGGAAGAGACAGAAAATGGAGACAAAAGAAAGGAAAAGAGACAGACACATAGATCCAGACAGAGACAGCTGAGAGAGACAGATAAATATATATATATATAGAGAGAGAGAGAGAGAGAGAGAGACAGAGAGAGAGAGAGGATAGAGAGAAGAGAGAGAGAGAGAGAGAGAGAGAGAGGGAGAGAGAGAGAGAGAGTTAAGATCACGGGGTAACCGTTGAGAGAGAGAGAGAGAGAGACAGAGACAATGAGGGAAAGAGGACACATACAAACAAAAAAAAACTCAATCGGCAGACAGACCAATACGAGAGAAAGACAAAAAAGAGGTAGAGGGATAGACAGATAAACATGAATGACACAGTAAGGGAAGATCTATACTAGAGAGACAGAGACAGACACATAAGAGAGAAACAAAGTGACAGAGACAGACGTCATATAGACAATAGTGAGAACAATACAGACAGAGAAAGGATAGCAACAGTCAGAGACAGATGATTCAGAGATAGACAAATTGAGAGAAGACAGACAAGAGAGACAGACAGACAACAGACACGTTTAGACAACAAACAAGAAAGACAGACAGAGGGATAAAGTCACACACATTCAGAAGAGCGGTGGTTGAAGTAAACGGCCGGAGGAAGGTGAGATTATCGTCCAATTGGTCAAAGACCCTTATGGACGGTCTTCCTGAAGACGGTAAGGTCTTCCCGGGGTAGTAAACGGCCATGGCCAGTGGTCTATTTATAGTACGTCGATGCTCATAACCTACCATCAGCTTTAATGTTTGTGTATTTGACGGATTCAGGTTAGGGTAAGGCCGGAATAGGGGGTAGGGGTAGGCTTAGGGTCAGTTTAGTGTCGAATACACAAAACATAAAACCGAGTTGATGGTATCAATTTTACGCATGCGGACTTAAGCTGAGAACAAAGTCAAGCCCAGAACGGCACACCGGCTGAACTTGTCTGGGGTGGTCTGAACCCTTTCACCGCCAGGCCATCTTTGAGCCAACATTTTCCATTAAACTTACTTGGCTACAGAACAGATTTCGTCTGCAATATTGTGGGATTTCTCTGTGACACATTTAGAATAGGGTCAATCCTTACTGCCCAAATTTAGGAACACAATATAATTGAATAATAGACCCTGATTTCAAGAGTTTTAATGACATGGGTGTTAAATCATTGTGGTGCAAAAATGTGACATTGGCGGTGAAAGAAAGTCGTTGCTTATCAAAAAGCTAAGAACAGTTCAACCCGATGGCATGAATATCCGTCAATGGCGTTCTGCTGTATTCCCTTAGTCTTCATGAACTTTTTCCAGGGTTACCCCTCCATGGGATGAAAATCTATTTTTCGAAGTGAAAAATTTACATGATTTGATGCTACTATGTAACAACATTTCCAGCCTTCCCATCAACCTTGTGCCCAGGGAGTCTCGTCTCCCCTCTTACTTTCTCCTGTCCACTTATGCCTCCTTGATTTCCTGATGTGCTTACCTTGCATCATGAGAAACACCCCCTGCTCCTCGCTTTCTCTCCCTTTTCTCTCTCTCTCTCTCTCTCTCTCTCTGTCTCTCCCCAACTCTCCCCCCCCCCCCCTTTTTTTTGGGTTTATATGCTCTCCCCCCCCCCACCCCACCCTCTCTCTCTCTCACTCACTCCCTCTCTCATCAGTTTTTTTTTTTATACGCTTCTCACCCCCCCCTCCTCTCTCTCTCTCTCTCTCTTTTGTTTTTTCTTCTCCTCTTTTCCTACCAACCCCCTTTTGATTTTGTCCTCTCAGTTTTCTTGGTGTTTAACACTGTAACCCCCTCCCCCCCCCCCCCCCCCCCTCTTCAACCCGTTGGCATGAACACCTTTCTTTTCTTTTTAACACTTTTTATTTCCACGTGAGATTTCTTGTCTTCTTTTCCTCTCTTTGGTGAGCATTGTTCTTTCATATTTTACTGTGAACTCTGTTCATTTGTTTTGAGGACTTTTGGTGTTTGTTCGTTTTCCTACCTTGATTTTGTTCTCATTTTCTTTTTGCACCTTTGAAGGGTCTGTGACCCGAAGTATTGTGTCATTAAATTATTTCCAAGTCAAATTACAACCACCCAAGTGTTTGCTTGCTTTATTCCACATTGAATTTTGACAGCAGTCATTTTTTTTAAACTTACCTATAATTAGGTTTGTTTTGGTCTTGTCACGGATTCCCATTCTAGTCTTTGAAACGAACAAAAAAATCATGCTCTTTACTTGTTCAGTTGTTCCAGGTGAGAAAGCCAGGTTCTTTTGGCATCAGAGGGAAAAAAGAACAAAACAGCAGAACATAAATGACACAAAACTTTTACACTCTAGGCCTACGTATTTATAGTGACGTCACAACACACTGCACAGCAAACAAATTTATGTGAAAAACATCAGAAAGCAGTGGCGTAGGAACGGGGGGCAGGGAGCGGCTGTCTCCTCCCCTGGCTCAGAGTCAGAGGAGAGGGGGCAGACATGTCTTCGTGCCCCCAATCAGCTATCTCTTCACTTGAGTTCTTCTAGTCTCCCTTGTAGGTGTTTTGTCACTATAAGTGTTGACACCGGGGGGATCCTCTGATTGAGGAGATTGTGGATTCGCATAGGATTCTTTCTTTTGTTCCTTGTTGTTATGAGTGTTTTTTTCCCTTGTTTGTTTTATTTCCTTCTCTACTTGGCCTTGTCCATGTGATTTTCAGGACAAGGGGGGTATAAATGGAAGGGCGAGCAGTATTTATTTAAAGTATACAATTTGTTGGTCTTTATCGGTACATATTGTCATACTCACTCGGAACACGTCGACACACGCACTCACATTCATAAACAGCACACCAAACGGAATGAATGAGTCAATACACCACACACTAGGTCAGACAGAAACCCTGACATTTTTGTATAAAAAATAACACTAAACGTTCGCCACAAAATAATGTCCATTGTAGTAGTTCACACACATAAAAATGTAAGAGAGAGAGAGAGAATGTTGGGGGGGAAAGATGAGCCGCCTAAAAAAAAATCATTAAAAAAGAAGACAAGAAAATGAAAAGAAAGGCGGGGACAGTGGAGGGTTTAACACCCCCCCAAAAAAACAACAACCTACAGTCAGTTAGTTACAGACGAACACAGTGCAACAATACACTTTGCACAAGACATAGGCCCTATGGTTCTTTTTTTTTATGAAGCACAAACCCTAGCATTGCACAAACAGGCAAAAAAACCACCATTGCTGTTTTTTAATTTTTCGATAACTAACACGATATTCTTGTCATTGATGTTTCGTTTTCTTGAATAATAATAATAATTTGTATGTAAAAATGGTGTTTTACGTCCTCTCGGTCATAGACACATATGGGACATTTATAAATACAAAGATGGTGGGAACAATACTGGAGGCAATGCCCAAAGGCAGTGCAACACCAGTAAAGTCCCGATTTTGTCAATACAGTTAGCTTAATAATAATAATAATTTGATGAAACTTAGGGTTTTACGTCCTCTCGGCCCATAAGGGCACATATGAGACATTTTTACTTAGGTTTGATTGGGGGATAGGACAAAATATAAAAACGTTACGGGGACGAGGACATACATTGAAAAATGATTGGGGAGATTATTTTTTAGAGGCGCAAGCTGTTTAGAATTTTAATCTGACGAGGTTTTTGGGCTATTTAAAGGAGTCTGGTAATACTTTGTTAAAATTTAGTAGAGTTTTATTTTTTAAAATCTTTAATAGATAAAAATTTCTTTTGTTATTTTGGCCTTTTGTGACCCAACCAAAACCTTAAACTCCCCCCGGGATTAAAATTTCAGGGCTACAAATGTTAAAAGATTTAACTTCAATTTTTAATAATAAAAAGCCAATAATGGCCCTTATTTATTTTTTAAAAATGTTTATGTACATATTTATGTTCAACTTTTTACAAAAATTGGTGAATAAAAGGGTAATCTACAAAAAATATACGTGCCCTACCGGGGGAAGATACATCTACCCCCAGGACTTCCCTATAAGTTAGGGGAAAATTCTACATCTCGGGCTAAAAAGTTTAGTATGTCCTACCAGGGGAAGATAGCTCTGCCCCCGGGACTTCCCTTTACAGGGGAAAATTTACATCTCGGACTTAAGTTATATTATTTGATTAAAAAAAATGTAAGTTCTAAGGTAATAAAAGATTTATTAAGATATTTATTTTAAGTGAACGAAATATTTGTTATAATGTATGATAAAAGATTTATTAAAATATTTATTTTAAGCGAACGAAGCGAGGCTGTTATATAGAACTTGACATTGAACCGAGTAATGATATAGGGTGCCATGATAAGTTTTGGTAGTAGTATTAAGAATAAGCTTGTGCCAATTAGTGAGCGTCAATCGAGAGATCATCCTCTCTTAATAGGTAAAGTAATCATGTTGCAATTTAAGTATGGGTGGTTAAGTATTAGAGATTAAAAGGAGATAAAAGTAATCTAAGTCAAGGTATATATGGTATCAGGGTATAGTTTGTTAAAAATTACCATAAAAGATTAGGAGGTAAGTTCCAATATATTTCGGTAGGTAATAGAGTATGGTGAATAATAATAATTTGTATTTAAAAGGATGCTAGAAGCATTTTCTTCTGTCAATGCCACTGGGTTCTCATAAAATGGGAAGTTTAATCAGGCCAAAAGGCAATTATGATCTTATTGCTTGTTTGACGATGTGCAGACCGGTGTACGTAAAGCGTAATCTTCCACGTTTCTGTTTAAATCTGCTTCGGTACCCCCCCCCCCCACCCCTACCCCCACACCCTACCATTTCAAATGAGTTTTAAAGGTGGACCCTGACGGATTGGTGTTTGCGGGGGATACATCGACATCGCCGGAGGGACAACCTTTTCAATGATTGGGACACTCGCTTTGCTCTGGTTTCCTGAAGGTTAGGCCGTCAGGGCGGCGGTTCCTCCTTGGCGGAGATGCTGGAGAGAGTAGACATTTTGGATGGGGCGGGCGGAGGTCACTCATTTTGGTTGAAGCGTTTTCTTTCTTTTTTGTAGTGCAGTAAGGGAGACAATTGGAGCTGTTTCCTTTGTTGTGAGCGAAACTCCTTTAGATAAACTGCATAAAATTAAAATGATATATAAATAAAAAGGCTTGTATGGCGAAAATTTCGTGCAAACGATTTGGTCTAAACGCAGGCGGCCATTGGAGAGCGAAGAGGTAGATTAAACATGAGAATGTTGGCAATCGGTTAGATAATTATGAACAATGAACCACGGTTAGTTTTGCACTCAAACACACGCGCGCGCGCACGCGCACGCACGCACGCACGCACGCACACGCGCGCACGCACGCACACGCACGCACACGCACGCACGCACGCACGCACACGCACGCACACACACACACACACACGCACACACACACACACGCACACACATACACACGCACACACATACACACACACACACGCACACGCAGCACACACACACACACACACACAGATTCACACACGCACACGCACACACACTCAATTACTTTCGATTGCCACGGTTTAAGCTAGTACACTGTTCGTGATAGAAAGTTGCAAAAGTTTACCAGTGAGTTCCGCAAACGAACGATTTCCATCTTATGAGTCCACATGGCCACCACCATCGTCCCTCCTTTTCCTCTAATACTATCACGCTCCCTCTTCTCCTTTTTCTATCTAAATTAGCACTGCAGCAAACCCGTACTTCTAAGTAATATTCAAATCAGTTGTACATGTACTTGTTGCACATAATAACCAATAAAAGTTCCCGATATCATTTTGGCTTCGTATTTGAAAGTAACTGCATTGTCATTGAAGCTTTAGAAGCACTACTGTTTGGTGTTTTAATGCAACCAATCACTTTTCACAGTTTTAATCAGCATAAATGATTTGCAATCATTGTGGCGTGCATGAATTTATTTATATAGACAAGAGCAATAACGATCATTAAGCCAATGGTGGTACTGTCTCTCTGTGTATTTGATACTTTTGACTTTTTTTACATTTTTTTTTTTTACATTCCATCTGAAAAATTCCCTGTTGAGATTCTTTCTGGGTCGTGATTGCGCAAGGCTCGCCACAGGAGATAAAGAAACGCCTTTTGGAAATCTCTCCTGAACAGTCCGTAGATGAGGGGATTGACAGCGCTGCTCATGTACTGAAAGAACGTGGCCACCATGTTGGCATAGCCAGGCATGGAGCCGGGCACAGGCACAATCACCTTGTACAGCTTGGTCACGCTGAAGGGGGTCATGCAGATGAAGTAGGCCAACACCACAATCAGCAGACTTCGCACGGCCTTGGAGCTCTCGCTGTACTTGACCTGACGCCGCCCCAAGTCCCTGGGCTGATTTCCGTGCTCCATTGATACCATGGACACAACGGGCCGTGGGCGGGGTTTGATTTTCTTGACGGTGCCGAACACCTTGCAGTAAGCCACCATCATGACGACCCCCGGCAGGAGGAAACAGAGGAGGAAGGCGATGATGACGTAGATGAGCACCGGGTTCCCGTGCCGGTGCCACTGGATGGCGCAGGTAGCCTCCCAATAGTCGTACTCGATCCAGTCGAAGACGATGGGGGCCAGGCCGAAGCAGAAGCCCTGCAGCCAGGTGTAGGCCATGAGGCAGAGGACGCGGGGCCGGGTGATGAAGGTGGGGTAGCGCAGGGGGTGGGTGATGGCCAGGTAGCGGTCGAGGCTGATGAGGCACAGGGTCAGCATGGACACGATGATGAAGCAGTAGTTGGCCCCGCACACCAGGGAGCACCACACGCCGCCTAGTACCCACCTGAACACACAGCACAAACACCAAGTCCACCGTAGAGGCCAACAATTACATATACAATTGTCAGTTCAGTTTTAGGAACCATGACTTAGATTAGAGTCGCTACGTTGTTTCAGGAACAACTATATGTAATATATTTATATACTACTGGCTGGGAGGTCTGGGGTTCGA
>JAGGCT020003264.1:0-14691 GCA_017654935.2 Phymorhynchus buccinoides | reverse complement strand
CCCGAGGCGCGCCAACCCATTTTTTTTTTTTTTTTTTTTTTTGGCGTGCGATTTTGTCACTGATGAGGGGGGGGGGGGGGGGGTAAAAATTTTTACCAATGACCTTTTTCGTTGCCACTGGGTTTAACGGATGCTAAGTGCATGGGTCTACAACGGACCTCGGTTTATCGTCTCTCCGAAAGACACCACGTTCAACGTTAGGGTCCTAGTGCAGAATGAGAGAAAAAATCCCCTGTACCCCGGTTCGAACTCGGTTTACTGACACACGAAGCGAACGGGGGGGGGGGGGGGAGGCCGATACCACGTGCCACTCAACAACTTTATCGCATGAAATGAAGCAAATTTCATTCTCATTTTGCCTATGAGACGAGCGTTAATGTCTAGCATTCTTCTCTTGGTCAAATTTGACTGAAATTTTCTTATTTCATGAATAATTGGGGTGGGCTTCTAACACCCCGCTCATGCGCTTTTTACCCGTCTTCCCCTAATACATGGTATTTTAGACTGACAAACATTGATCATATTAAGCACTTTGTTCACTGTGTATACAGTGAAACAGTACTGAAAGGCTTTATAACACTTTTTATATTTTATTATATTGCATTGTATTGAATTGCATTGCGTTGCATTTGTGTTGCATTACTCTTGTGTTGTATTGCATTGTATTGTATGATAGCATTATATTACATTTGTTGTAATTGCATTAAACAGTACAGAGACACTTTTCGAGGTGGAAAAAACCCTAATAACCTAAATAAACTAGATATAGACTTCGTGAAATTACATGTAGTGTGATGAGTCCCTAGGCCTCGAGGCTCTCTCGGTCAATAACCATACATATATAGCAACCATGCATGGCGGCATGGCATCGAATCTTGAAACCGTAGGATGCGAGTCAGCGACTTGCAAAGGTTTTTTTGTAAAGAAAAATAAGGGACGGCCAGTATCCACAAAATGATAGAACATCTGACGTAGAACTATAAATGACAATAATTTTAGAATGACGCACGGTGTTCTAAGTGATGTAAGTCTACTCAAACACACGAGGGGAGAGCTGGTGATCTACCTGATGGTAGAGTAACTTCCCCCTGTTTGACCGATTGAATTAGGCAAGATCACTCCCACACACCATGAAATTACTCCCCTTAATTATTTCTGAACAATTCCTGTTGCATACTGTATTGCAGTGTATTGCACTGTACGGTATTGTATTGCATACCATGTATTGTATTCCACTGCATTGTTTTATATTGTTCTGTATTGTATTGTATTGCATTGTAATGCGTTGTATTCAGGTGAGACAGGGGAAGCCATCGCACACATTTGTTCCAACCCCCAGGGTGAGACAACTGTGTGTGTGACCTCCCCTGTGGTGGGATCCAGATCCTTCGGAGCGGAGCGGGAACTAGGGATTCCCTTCAACACAGCGTTCCTGGTCAGTGTGTGTGTGAGCGCGCTTGCGTGCGTATGTCCGTGCATGCGTGCGTGCGTGCTAGTGTGTGTGTGTGTTGTGTGTGTGTGTGTGTGCGTGTGTGTGTGAGTGTGTGCACATTGTTATTTTCGGACGCACAAAAAACAATCCTAAATCTTTGAATAGTTATAGTGCTTAACACTCGCTAAGGATCAGATATATTATAATTATACAATGTTAAATAAAATATGATAATTCTATTGCTAAAAAAAAAGGTGAGATCGTGTTCCCTGTTTATTTTTCAATGGAAACATGATCCATTTGTGAAGTTTGTATCAACTAAGGAAAGATAAAGAGAAAATAATGAAGGGTAAAAATCAGCCTGAAATAGTCGAAAAGGTTTTACGTCCTTATAGCTACCGCTCTTAGGAACAAGTTGTTCTGGTGAGCCAAGCAATGGACATGGGAAGAACAAATCAACCGAATCAATTGAAAATGTACAGGTATTTTGGGATGTTATAGCCATGAGAAATTATTTTCTTATTATTCTTGTTTATCGCCTTTATTTTGCCTTTCTGTTTATTCGCTATAAATGTTTTGAAGAAACGTTTGATGACCTTTTATTAATGTTGGGCGAAGTGTCCAGAAGTATTCTTCTGAAATTTAAAGTTATTCAAGTGTATTAATTCTTCCGACGCGGTTATTTTTCTATCCTCAGATTCCGAGTAATCTATGACAAGCGAAGGGATGCAACTGAACATTTTTATGTCTCGTTTTAGTAATTTCCAATGGGTTTTCAACAAATCAAAATTGAGTTCCCTATCAAGGCGGAAGTTTCCACCGTGGCTGTATTTTCCAATTGTCCTGGGCCTGTATTCACGTTGAGATAGCATGAGACTTAGCATGATGCTAACTTAGAAGCTCTTCCAATGTCCTATATGATTTAATAGGACTTTTGGAAGAGCTTCTAAGTTAGCATGATGCTAAGTCTCATGCTATCTCAATGTGAATACAGGCCCTGATCGTTATCGCTGGGCTGTATCTCTCCAGGCTCCACCCGTCATACACCTCTCCACGCGCACCCCAGATAACCCGGGCCCCCAGCCCCTTAGCACTGCGGGAGGCACCAACTGCAGCACCGCCCAAGTCACGCTGGTCAACCGCCTGGGCATCACGTTCACGCTGACCAACGCCCCTGCCCCCTGCCCCACGCCCTTGATGTTCACCTGGTACGCCTGCCCCTCTGCCTTTTTCACAGAGAACCAGGGTCTGCCGCTGTCCTCAGACCAGCAGGGAAACTCGGGTTCGGGGGGCTCAGCCGCGGAGCCTGAACCCGTGGGTGGGGAGGTCGTTCCGCCTCCCGTGGATGCTGGAGGTGCTCAGCCACAGCCACAGCCACAGCCTCAGCCTCTGCCGCCCTTCTTCGGCATGTGGGGTGGGGGTAGCAGTGAGGAGGATGATGATAAGTAAAAGTAAAGTCCCTGATGATGATAAGTTAAAAGTGAAGTCCCTGATGATGATAAGTAAAAGTGAAGTCCCTGATGATGATAAGTAAAAGTGAAGTCCCTGATGATGATGAATAAGTAAAAGTGAAGTCCCTGATGATGATAAGTAAAAGTGAAGTCCCTGATGATGATAAGTAAAAGTGAAGTCCCTGATGATGATAAGTAAAAGTGAAGTCCCTGATGATGATAAGTAAAAGATAAGTAAATGTGAAGTCCCTGATGATGATAAGTAAAAGTGAAGTCCCCGATGATGATAATTAAAAGTGAAGTCCCTGATGATGATAAGTAAAAGATAAGTAAAAGTGAAGTCCCTGATGATGATAAGTAAAAGTGAAGTCCCTGATGATGATAAGTAAAAGATAAGTAAAAGTGAAGTCCCTGATGATGATAAGTAAAAGATAAGTAAAAGTGAAGTCCCTGATGATGATAAAGTAAAAGTGAAGTCCCTGATGATGATAAGTAAAAGTGAAGTCCCTGATGATGATAAGATAAAAAAGTGAAGTCCCTGATGATGATAAAAGTAAAAGATAAGTAAAAGTGAAGTCCCTGATGATGATAAGTAAAAGTGAAGTCCCTGATGATGATTAGTAAAAGTGAAGTCCCTGATGATGATGATAGTAAAAGTGAAGTCCCCGATGAAAATAAGTAAAAACGAAGGTTCCAGAGTGAAGTTTGAATCCTTTTGTCCTCAGTTACGCACTTCTGTGCCTTAAGAAAATTCATAATGTCGATCTTCCGCCCACCTTGAGCGTAACAGTTCTCGAAACCTGTTCGCATTATAAACTTTACAGGGTGTCCCGAAAGTTACACATCAAAGGGAAGGGGAAAAGCAACAAGTTAGGACAGATCCCAGCACCCCCGTGGGGATACCCTTCGGTTTGTACAAATAGTCCCCCCCCCCCCACCTTCTGGAAGTTCTGTGCTTGTAACTTCCTCTAATTTGTCACTCTCTTTGACTCTGCCTTTTCCCTTTGCCTATTTCTGCCTTGCTGGTCCATTTCCCTGCCTTTTTGTTTCCTTCTAAAAATTCTTACAAAATATGTTCTGCAACCGAAGACGGACATGCTGGGCCTATTTTTTAGGCGCATAACGGCAGCAGGACGCATCTGCGCTCACAATGACAGGAAACTGTCGGAGCGATCGACGACGAAGAAGAAGAAACCAGTCTGTTTTCAAAGTGTTTCGAAGCAGGCCCCACTAAGAGTAACGCTCCAAACGCAGCTACAGCTTCTTATGCAGAAGTATGCTTATCAAGCGCACCCTTTCTTAAAGAATTCTTGCACTAATAAAGGAAATGCAAATCATGCATCTGTTGGTTTTTGTCCTATAAAAGAAAGGAGTGAAAGTAATAAAAAAAAAATTAATTATCTCAAAGTAATCTCTCTCTCTCTCTCTCTCTCTCACACACACACACACACACACACACACACAGATCGACACACACACACAGGCAAACTTACAGAAAGATAAACAGACACACACGCACGCACGCACGCAATCACGCACGCACACACGCACGCACGCACGCACACGCACACACACACACACATCGGTATGCATACAAACAAATATATCACACGTTTTCAATATGTGAGAGGGAAACATACATACGCACTCGTAGCCACACACATAAGTTTACACATAGTCTATTCAAAAGAGTTCACATGCAGTCAGATGAGTATACATAGAAAATGTATAATGTGCGCATATATTATTATATGTTTGCATAGACAGGTATTCATAGATAATTGGCATGGGCTTCTTACCCGCCCATGGGCTTTTTACCCCGTCTTCCCCTATCATAATATGTTTGCATAGACATGTATTCATAGATTCAGACACGCTTACCCAAAATGAGGAAGCTGTAAAATTCCACAAGTCATTAAAAATTTATTTTCAAATTCATCAATACACATCCACCCACCAACACCTCTCAAAACTGACCAATCATCAAAATCTATCTGCTATGGGTAAAAACAAATATATACGTGGGTACGTCATTAAAAATATGATGTAAGCGCCTTTGATGAAAACAAGGGAGCAGTCGAAAAACGCAACATTTCGAAAAGCGCGAACTACAAACCAAACGAAAAGCGCGAACTCGTAATGACAGAAAGCGCGAACTTAGTTTGTCGAAGTGCGAATTTTATGTGACGTTTTTACATGACTTTGATTATATTAATCAATTCGTAATTAAATGTACTTAGGCTTACTTGAACTTCACTTACAAGATATCTTGTGAATATATCACAGAGAGAGAGAGAGAGAGAGAGAGAGAGAGAGAGAGAGAGAGAGAGAGAGAGAGAGAGAGAGAGAGAGATTGAGAGAGAGAGAGAGAGAGTATTGGAGAGTATTTGGGCAAAGCATCTAACGCCATAATAACTTAACTCGATCCTCAATGGCCCTCTTGTATTTGAATGAAATCACTGTACATTATGGAACAAAATGCCAGTCGGTCTTTAGTCTGACACCCAGGATCGAACCACAATCTTTCTCCTGTATGGTGCGCGAAATGTACATCGAATAGGCCTACAAGGAGGCAAAGCAGTCAACCATGATTCGCGCTTTCTGTCGTTCACATTCGCGCTTTTTGTCGTTCACATTCGCGCTTTTCATACGCTCGCGCAAAAATAAAAATTCAGTTGCGCTTTTTGGATGCAGCCGAAAAAATCGTGGATTCTTGAATTGACTCGTTCATTTGCTGTAACTTCATAAGGATGAAAATTAGGAATTATTATATGAAACTTCATTCCGATTTGACAGATATTTATGGCCGACTGTGTACTTCTTATTGCACAATTTGCAAATGTGTTGACGTTTTCAATCCTGGAAAACACAGCTTCCAAAAATGTTACCCTCTAGTTCACTTTTTTGCAGTCCTGAACTCGCAAAATGTGTATTTTGTCACGAAACTGACCAAAAAACATCCACATATGACACTGATACAAAGAAGTGAGATGAGTGACAATTCTTTGAGTGCAACAGTAAAAACAATGCATAGACATCTTCTAGTAAAAAAAACTCGCAACACAATTCCTTAAGTGATTCAACTTTTGCATGAAAACGCTAGTGCCTACAAGGTCAAGGTCGCCGTGACCTTCCAAGAAGAGTAAGGTAATCAATGTTTGAACCACCTATTCTACAGACTTCACTTAGATCCACATGACTTTCAATTTAATTTTATCATTTTGGATTGTTTGTCTGGACGAAATATTCTGGCAACTCGGCCCTCGCAAAAAGCTCAAAATCACAACTCCGACCCTTGCCTCAAAGAAGCTAACCAAAATGACCTTGAAATCTGGCGTAGATGGCTGGAACTGTGCATAAAAAGAGGAAAGGTGTTCTTCCTAGGAATGCAAAAGTTTGAAGTCCGTGAACTCATTTGTTCCTGTTTTATGGACCCGTTGCCAATGCTTAATGAACAACCCACGTGTTATACCATGAACCCGTTGCCACTGTTTAATGAACAACCCACGTATAGTATGGTAAACATTGCAAGAACAACAAAATATGACAGTGTAATCAACGAAATAATTATAATTTCTATGATGTATCTTAATAAATAAAATTAAATGTAATGTGTCTAAAGATTACATTAAAACTATCAGATTATGTAGAACATTCAAACATTCACTACCTTTTTGTACATGCTTAGACAACCTTATAGTTCTATAATCCCATCAACGGATATACAATCTCCTACTTTTGAAAACAAGGATCATAATGAACGAAACTATAAACAGTTAAAATTCCATATATCATTCGGAACATTGAAACTTTTATCCAAATAAAACGAGCATGCTATCAGGAAAGACAGATGCAATCAATCAAATCAATCAGTCAATCAATTCAATTCAATGTATTGTCTTCAAAGAGAAGAAATTTGTTGCTCGGCTTGGATGTAAAAATACAAAACAAAATAATAATAAAAACATTTTATTAACTGGTCAAATAGAAAGCAATTCTACACAAACACTAGGCACAAGTAGCTAACATGAAAGCAACGAAGGCCAACAAGAGCACACACACGTGAGCGCTCACGCGCACGCAAGCGCATACAAACGCAAGCATAACTCATAATACATATAACCCTTTATATACATTGTACTATACTAATTAAAAGCACTTCAGTAAGACATTAACTTGCATAAATCAGAAAGATTCTATTTAGACGCATTGATATAAGCATAAGCCAACTGATCATGAAAATTCTGCACACATAAGTACAAAAAGAAATACATGTCATACAAATATGCAATCATAAATGACAATAATATCACAAACTTCAGTCTTCACGCACGCACGCACGCGCACACACACACACACACACATACATTTAGAAATGCAGAAATTTGATACAAAATGTGAATGTCAAAATCTAAGATAAAAGGAAAATCAACGCTTAGTGCTACGTCAAATATATAAGAAAATTGCTGCCGAACGAAATATTGGGTTTTACGTCCTCTCGACCTGGGCAGGCACATATGGGACATATAATTGCTGCCTGTGTATTGTTCACGCCCAAAAAACGAAAATTAATAGGAAAATAAATAAATAAACTAATAAACAGGTGAATAAATAAAATAAAAATTAAAAAAATAGATAAATAAAAACGTCACCTTTCAAAATGTCGGCAATATATATTCAACCAAAAAACAGATGTTGTTGACATGCATGCAAACTACTATCTAACCAGCTAAACAGGAACACTTCCAGGTGTTTTTTCTTCATCAAACGTTTTGTGTTATCAAAAATAGAACACACGTTTGACTTTTTACCAATAATACATCATAAACAAACAGGCTTAGGAATTGAAATAATTGCACACAATGGAAACAATATGATGGTGATTAAATGAGGTTTGTCTTATAAACAAATTCTAATTTCTATGATGTATCTTAATAAATAAAATTAAAAATAATGTGTCTATGATTACATTAAAACTATCAGATTATGTAGAACATTCAAACATTCACTACCTTTTTGTACATGCTTAGACAACCTTATAGTTCTATGATCCCATCAACGGATATACAATCTCCTACTTTTGAAAACAAGGCAAATTCAGTAAGATTAACTTGCATAAATCAGATCAGAAAGGATATCTACTTTAGACGCATTGATATAAGCATAAGCCAATTGATCATGAAAAGGGGAATAAGTACAAAAATAAATACATGTCATACAAATATGCAATCATAAATGACAATAACATCACAAACTTAAGTACGCACGCGCACACGCACACGCACACACACACACATATATATACGCACGCACACACACACACACACACACACACACATACACGCGCGCACGCACACGCACACACACACACGCGCGCGCACACGCACGCACACACACACGCACACACACACGCACGCACACACACAAAGATTGTTTAATCCTTTGACCCCTTTTGGGGCATGGAGGACTTGAAGCAAATCAAGCAAATACAAAATTAATGCAACAATTGAAAACGGTTACAAAAGATAACTCTAATGTAATGAACACACCAAAATGTCACACAACTTTACTAAACCTTAAAAATTTTGCTAAATTTAATAACACCTTTTTACCACCAGAGAGCAATCGACAGTCGTTAAAGACGGACTTTACACATGTAAATTTTCTGGAAATAAACTGATATCTGATATTGTATTTGGGACATTTCATTACAAAATGAAACTCGTCACCTAGGTCATTCTGATTGCAGTCTCACATAATCGTTCTTCATGGGGTATTCCAAGTCTTCTGCCAATTTCTATCATGAGTTTATGATTACCACACCGAAACCGTATAAGAGGATATATATAAACATCAGGCAACATTTCAATACATCTTTCACGGCAGAAATCGGTTTTATAATTTCTATAAAATAAACATTTATTACACTCTAAGGCATCATTCCAAGTACGTTTGTAATTTTCCTCTAATGAAGTACGAACATTTCTACAAAGTCTGTTAACAGACAAACAAGTTTGTGTATCCCAAACACAGTCAAATCCAGTTTCTATTAAAATATCCCGTATACATATTAACCACCCAGAAGTAAAAACCTGATTTCTATATAAAGCATACAACACTTGATACAATCTAGAGGAATATTTGTTGATTTGTGAAGAAAGTAGCGATGCCCAAAATCTGATCATACGTGCTTTTATTTGAACTGACACAGGATAAATTCCCAGTTCTCCATAAACCAGTTCTGTTTTGGTAGAACGATTTAAATGAAAAAGATGTTTAAAAAAATACACACACACATACACACGCGCACACACACACACACACACACACACACATTTATAAATGCAGAAATTTGATACAAAATGTGCATGTCAAAATCTAAAATAAACAGAAAATCAACGTTTAGTGCTACGACAAATATATCAGAAAATTGCTGCCTGTGTATTGTTCACGCCAAAACAAAGAAAATTAACAGGAAAATAAATAAACTAATAAATAGATGAATTAATAAATAAATAAATAAAAACGTCGCCTTTCAAAATGTCGGTAATATATATTCAACCAAAAAACAGATGTTGACATGCATACAAACTACTATCTAAACAGCTAAACAGGAACTCTTCCAGGTGTTTGTTTTCCATCAAACGTTTTGTGTTATAAAAAATAGAACCCAAGTTTGACTTCTTACCAATAATACATCATAAGAAAACAGGCTTAGGAATTGAAATGATTGTACACAATGGAAACAATATGATGGTGATTAAATGTGGTTTGTCTTTACAATCAAATTCTACAATTTTGTTTTGTTTTAACCAGTAACAACAATTCGACAATAAAACACACACCTGACAAGTAATAGAGGAGAGGAGAGAAGAACAGAAGAGGGGGTAAGAGAGAGACAGGGGGGGATACAGAGAGTGAGACACAAAAACCAGGACAAAGAGGCAAAGGCAATAACAATGGAAATATTCTTAAAAAGTTGCAAAATAGTCCAGAAGGAAACCATCTATAAATCGCCTAGAAAACGAGATTTTTCTCTTTTTCTAAATTATTTGGGATGGCTACAAAAATTCCAACTGGTATTGGTAGTATGATGTTTAAGAAGTATTATGGCAGCGAATCGCCACTTATAACCTGATCAATACGAAGATATAACCGTTTACATATACAATTTGCATAACATTATATCATTAAATGGTCATAGTTTCATATTCATCAGGATATAAGTGGCAATATTTTACTATAACACTTCTTATACATCATACTACCAATACCAACTGCAATTTTTTAGCCATCCCAAAAAATAAAAATATCGTTTTCTATGCTATTTAGAGGCAGTTTCCTCCTGGAGTATAATTATTTCTAGGGCCTATATATTATTTCAAAAACAACAACAATGGCAATACATTTCCAATTCAACTTTTCTGTTAAGACTAAAAATTATGTCTGACCATCAGCGTTTAAAGACATGGCATCTTCACCGTTGTAACCTATCATCATGACTACTATAACCGGCTTATTTGTGTGTGTGCCTGTGTGTGTATCTCTGTCTGTTCAGGCGATTGTGCCCAAACCGTTGGCCATATACCTCTATAACCACATATATTCTTGATCAGCATATCACAACCTACTCAAATCCTGATATTTGAACCACCGGTGCAGACCTCCGCCAAGGAAGACTCACAAAACCAAAATTTCCTTCTTTGTGCTATATACATGTATTTCATGTCTGAGCTGTATTGCATGAATCAGTGAACAGAATTGCTTTAAAGTTTGTGTGGTGGTGTATCACAGTGCTGGAATGGTCCCATAAAAAAACTATAAACATGCTGACCTTGACCTTGAAGTTTGACCTTGAAAACCGAAATTTCTTCTTGAGTCCATAAATTATATTTCATGTCATTGGACTTATAGTGTTCAAACTTGGGACAGGAGTGGACTGACTAATGATGATTTTGAATATTGGGTACTGATGAAGGCCAAAGTCAAGGTCAAGGACATAGATCTTCGAGGTGTCAACTTGGTGTTTTGGACATGTCTTTCACATTTTTTTCAGCTACAGGCTTCAAAGTTGGCAGGTTGGTAGACTGCCTGAAGGTCATGTAAGGTGCAAAGTATTGATTATCCTAATGACCTTGACCTTGACATTTCAAATTCACTTTTTACCTGTGGCTGCAGGATGGACATCATTGGGCTTACACCCAGGAAACCATATATATTCTTGATCACCATGATCTAAGGAATGCAGTTGGAAACATTTAAAAAACACTTGACCTTGACCTTTACATTTGATCTTGAAGCTGTTACATGATGACGGTCTGTCTCAATAAAAGTGCCCATAATTTCAAAACAGTTGGCGTTAGACCCATATAACCATATATATTCATGATCACCATTACAGCGGAAACACAGTGGAAGACATTTTGAAGGGGCCAATAGCACAGTGAGAGTGAGAGCTGAGGGGGCTCCGAAAACAAGTGCTCATAGTTTCAAAACCGTTGACGTTAGACCACTACAACCATATATATTTGTGATCAGCATTAACAGGGGAATGCAGTAGAATATATTTTGAAGGGGCCAATACCACAGTGAGAGTGAGAGCCGAGGGGGCTCAGTAAACATGGACTACAGTGGGAGACATTTCGAAGTGCTATTCTGGCAACTGCTATTCTAAAGACCTGTGCCGGGGAAAAGCTGCCGCGAAGCGAAGCGAGCGCAGGGTGTAGCAAGCGTGGGGCGTAGCTGCTAGTAGCTAATAAAGTTAGGTTGAGCTGAGCAGTTCTACCACTTACTTTGTCACTCACGGATACAAAAACAAAATGATTCTTTAAAGTATGTGAATAAATTAGTTATATTCAGTATTCACCGGAAATTGCTAAATTTTCACTCATGGGCAATGTTATTTACGTTTGCGATACTAAGTGAAGTATTTAAAGAACATTTTCTATCAAATATGTTTCATGATACTGCTCAACAAAGAAATATATGTAATATATACTATGTCATCAATCAGTCTAAAACGTCGCACTAACCTGTGTATGCAGAGACACGCTTGGTGCGATATGTTTTTTTATCTAAGATTTCTAGATTCACTCTTTTAACTAAACAGCTTGACTTTGTTTGCGACGGAACAGCTGTGCAAGGGTACTGTTTATATCTCACTGAAGCAAACTTTCGAATTTCACAAAATACCCATTACATCACATTCAGCTTTCTCGTGAAGTAATACATTATTAAACAGAAGCATTCAATATTACATCAGATTGGCAAATGTTAAGAAAAGACCCCTCCTCTTCCCTTTTCCATTCATTTCAGACGGTTTCAGGTTAGGTTTAGGGTTAGGGTTAGGAATATGGTTAGGGTTAGGGATAGGGTTTAGGGTATGCGATTAGTCATCTACTTTTAATTGTTGTTGTTTATTTGTCACTAAACTGACCCTAAGCATAATTATCCTTAACCCGATCCCAAACCCTATTCATAACCCCTAACCTGAAAACCGTCTCAATCCACACACACCGAGAGAAAGAGATAAAAAAATGATGTTATATTTTTTTTTTTTTATGTATGAGATCGACACTTAACTTGACCTTAACATCCATCCCTGAGCCCTAACCCAAACCCTCTGAAATTGAAATGGAAAGTGACAGGAGGGTCGAGCTACTTCTTAACATTATGCCCATCAATTGGGATCAAACACAACACAATAACGTGAATATATGGCTGGCTCATCGGATGTAGTTTCTTTTCTTCATATAGGCTCTTTATGCGTAAATGGTCTCAAAAGCTGTATTACACTCACGTGTTTCCAACCGACGTTAAGCACCCCGCAATCCCTGTGGGGATACTGGGGAGTCTTTTGTATAAATAGTTCACTCATCTTCTGGAAGTTTGGTGCTTGTAACTTCCTCTAATCTGTCCCTCTCTTGGACTCTGCCTTTTCCCTTAGCTTACTTTCATCTAACTAAATCTCATACTTCATGGCCTTTCGCGGTCCATTCTCCTGCCTTTTTGCACTCCAAAACAACTCTTTCAAAAAGATTTCCTCAGCCGAAAGTCGGACTTGCTGGGCCTAAATATTTCTTAGTTAGGCGCATAACAGGCAGCATGACGCATCTGCGCTCATAATCGACAGGAAACTGTCCGAGCGATCGAAGAAGAAGAAGACGAAGAAGAAGAAGAAGAGGAAGAAGAAGAAGAAAGAAAGAAGAAGAAGAAGAAGAAGAAGAAGAAAAGAGAAACAGAAAGAAGAAGAAAGAAGAAGAAGAAGAATAGAACACAACAACACCAAACATATACAACAACAACCACAAGAAGAACAAGAAGAAGAAGAAGAAGAAGAAGGAGGACAACCAGAAGAAGACGAAGAGAAGGAGGACGAGAACAAAAAAGAACAAGAGAAGGAGTGAGGACAAGAAGAAGAAGAAGGGGAAAAAGCAGAAACAAGAAGAAGAAAAGAAGAAGAAGGAAGGAGAAGAAGAAGAAGAAGAGGAGGGACAAGAAGAAGAAGAAGAAGAACAAGAACAAGAAGAAGAACAAGAAGAACAAGAAGAAGAAGGACAAGAAGACGAAGAACAAGAACAAAAAGAAGAAGGAAGAAGAAGAAGAAGAAAAAGAAGAAGAATAAGAATTAGAGAAGAAGAACAAGAAGAGAAGAAGAGAAGAGAAGAAGAAGAAAGAAGAAGAAGAAAGAAGAACAAGAAGGAGAAGAAGAAGAAGAAGAAGGGAAAAAAAAATAAGAAAAAGAAGAACAAAAAAAAGAAGAAGAATAAGAAGAAGAAGAGAAGAAGAAGAACAAGAACAAGAACAACAAGAAGAAGAAGAAGCAGAAGAACAAACAGAAGAATAAGGAGAAGAAGAAGAAGAACAAGAAGAAGAAGAAGAAACAGAACAAGAAAAGAACAAGAGAGGTAGTAGGAGAAGGAGAAGGAGAAGAAGAAGATACCATTGGTTGACATCGCTGTGAAGTTGGGGCCAGGGTGAACGTGAGAGCTGTGCAATAAGTAAGATCATGGCACGCTCAGCCTTTTGTGAACGACTACCACCCTCAGACTAAGAGGTATTTAGCAATGGCCCTTAGCGCTGTGCACAGCAAAAAGGATTAAGGGCCAGCCACACTGCATACGATCTGGACCCCAAGGCGATGCGATTTTTGACGATGCGAGTCATGATTCACATGACATACTTCCGTCTAAAAATAATTCCGCCATTTTCGCTCCAATCCACTCATGTAGACCGCAATACGCGAATCAAATCAAATGTCTGAGACCAAAAAAAAAACCACAGATTTTTCGTCATCAGATTCGTGTACAGGAGACTACAAAATTTGATGGCTTGGAGTCAAAACGGACTATCTTTAGATAGTCCATTGACTTATTATTGATGTTATTGCAAAAACTAAGAACTTGTATTAAAAAAAAGACTACAAATAATATAAAATGGGGTTTATGGTTTTTATATTTCTGCAGTCTTTTTTTTAATACAAGTTATTAATTTTCACAAGTTCAATATTACAAACTATCAAACTAACAATAATACAAAATATCTCTAAAGATAGTCCGTTTTGACTCCAAACCATCGAAATATAGTGAACATAACCAGTAGGATTTCATCAGATTCATTTAGACAGTAGAATTTCACGAGAATCATGCCTCACAAACACCGTCACAATCGGATCGTATTTGGGATCGGATCGTATGCAGTGTGGCGGGCCCTTTAGCTGTCCTTTGGTGACTTTCCTCAACGCCAGCTGCCCCCAAGGAATAGGAATGTACCTGAGCAAGCCATATTGGCTATGAACACATTGCAGGC
>JAGGCT020003263.1:0-14697 GCA_017654935.2 Phymorhynchus buccinoides | reverse complement strand
TTTACTGACATAGAAATTGAAGAACAAAATCATTGGCAAATCAACCATGAAAAAGACAACTGATAGAAGCCAATTCCTTTCAAAATGGTCAGGATTAACCTCCTGACTGTTTAGAACAAAGGTCAGCATATCAGGGGTTTATTCACTCTTCATCTGATGCATCACAGATGATGTCAGTACCTGATACTTTGGTGCTAGTCCCAAGGGTTTAAGAGGTGGGAGAGAGTAGTGAGAAAGAGAGGCAAAGAGGTCAAAACAGAGAGATAGAGAAAGAGAGAGCAACAGTTCAAAACTAGAGAATTAGAGAGAAGAAAAAGAAATTTCCACTGTCATACTGGAGTGTGCCAGGCCCTGGTCGTAGTCGTCGTCGTCGTTATGGTCGTCCTGTCCCGCTTGTCGTGACGATGTCGGTGCTCCTCCACGTCGTTCCCCCCCCCTCCTCGTACCCTACTCCTTCTGTGAGGCTCACCACCTCGATGAGTCCAGCTCCGCCAGGTACTCGTCTCCGTACTGCTTGCCATCCTGAACAGAACACCCAACCACAGGATATTGATTTACTGCTTGCCGTCCTGACAAAACAACGACCAACACAGTATTCGGAGATTTGATTTTAACTGCTTGCCCATCCTGATAAACACTGCCACACACAAGATTGATTTAAACTGCTTTCCAGTCCTGATACAACCAATGAAGAATTGATTTAACTACTGCTGTCCTGACAAAAACACACCAACTCGCACCCAAACTTGCTTTAACCCTGATAAAACACACCACACACGAAGATTGATTTAACTGCTTTCATGTTCCTGACAAACACTACCAACGTACCCACTTGCTTTAAATAAACCCTGACAAAACACCCAACAACTAAGAGTTGATTTAACTGCGCTTGCTGGTCCTGCAAACACACCAACGCACCAACATATGCTTTTGAAAACCCTGCAAAACCACGCCCAACACACTATGATTGATTGTCACTGCTTGCTGTCCTGACAAAACCACAACGCACCCAACCATTGCTTTACCCTGACGAAAACACCCAAACACACGAGGTTGATTTTTAACCTGCTTGCTGTCCTGACAAAACCCACCAACGCCAACCAACATTGCTTTAACCCTGACAAACACAACCAACACACGAAGATTGATTTAAGCTGTCTTGCTGTCCCTGACAAAACACACCAACCACGCAATTTCTTTAACCCTGACAAAACACACCACCACACGAGATTTGATTTAACTGCTGCTGTCCCTGACAAACACCCACCACCAACATTGCTTTTCCTTTCCCCCAGCCAAATGGTCGTGATTTATTCATCCACAATGTTTAACACCAAAGTCGCCAAAAGCATCAACGCAGCCTGTTTCATGTTATCTGAAGACCCTTATTATTCTTAATTTGTGAGGTAAATAGACCAATTTTTTGTTACATGTCTACAGACCAATTCCCAATATTACACATAATATTGTGTCTCTACCCAGCTAGTTTTCAATAAAGTTTTTTGGTAAATGGCTGGCGGCGAAAGGGTAACTCACGCCAGGGTACTCGTCTCCTGTACTGTTTGCCGTCCTGCCAAAAACTACGAAGATGCTTTAAAGGGCAAACGCACGCTCAGTTCGATCCAAAACTCTCTAAAAAAAATGTCACAGATTAGCATTTTCTTTGATATACATAGCCACAGTCCTGCAAACGCTTCTCTCTATAAACCTACCTTTCATGTCCTTCTTCAAGATAAAGTGAACACTCATACTTTGTTTGTTTTTTAATCACTCTTCGTGTTTCCGGGGGCAGATCTAGAGTCTGGATGAACTGGGCATTAGTCTCACGGAACGCGACTTCTGTGATATCCAAACTCCTTGCTACTTTAGTTTTTATGTTGCTTTGGCATTGTTCCAAATTTAAGATGTTTCTGCTATTGTTTCGAGATTTTGGTCGTATGCTAGACTAGATTGAGCACTATACTTTTTTTTTTCTTTCTAAAATCACTCTAGTGTTGCCGCAGATCTAGAGCCAGGGATCAACTGGGTCTTATTCTCACGGAAATGTGATGCAATATCCAAATCCTTGGCTACAGCTGTCCAGGGGAGGGGGGAGTGGTCTTTATGAATAATTATTTTACTGACAGGCGAATTTTGTTTTACTTAACCTAATCGTGTATCACCCATGCATTAGAAGTTGACCAGCGTAATGCAGATGAATTCCACCTTTGTGTTCGTTCAGGCACGTATACCCACAACCCTCTGTGAACTACGATCAAGTTAGTCATTACGATGAGAGAGGAGAGGAGAGAGAAGTAGAGAGTAGAGAGAGAGAGAAGAGAGGAGAGAGAGGGAGATTGTGTTTTATGATGTGTGTGTGTATCATGTTTCAAAGTGTTTGTTTGTGTGTATTGCAAGAGAGAGAGCGATAGAGTAGAGAGAGAAGAGAGAGAGAGAGAGAGAGAGAAAGAGAGCATAGCGGAGAGATGAGTAGTGATATGGAGAAACAACAAGAAGACAATATGTTTAATATCTGATGGCCAAGTCATATAACATCGCATATCAAAATATTGGCACGTTTCTGCCGACAACCGAGCAACACCACCACGCCTCTCTCTCTCTTTCTCACACACCCACACACACATGTCAGGTAATCACTTCCGGCTAATATCAACGAGAACGATAAGACTTAATGAAAGACACACACAGCACACCACCACATGGAAACAGCACACGCTCTCCAACACTCATCTCTCTCTCTCCTTCTCTCTTTCTTTCTACTCCCTAGCCAACATACTGCTCACTCACACACACCATGTCACAACACATCACATCACATTCCCTCACCGTTTTTCCGTCTTGAACACCTGCAATCGACAGCTGAGGCCGTTCTGCGCCACGCGATTTCTGCACCGCTGGTCGCAGCTACATCGAGAATTGCACTCCACCACCCTGCCCATAGAGAGAAAAACAACTTGCAAAATCATCACTGTTGTCAAAGTCGTCAATAACATACCATACCTGTTTACCCCTATTTTGCAAATTTGTAATTTCTGAAACAAAAAATAGTAATTTTGAAAAAAAACAATGTATATGCCAACGCCACGGTTTGATTCTTTTTCTTCACAAAACCCGATTAACAAGAAAACTATTTGTAATCACATAATTGTATGCAAGCAATAGTGCACTGGGAGACTTTTAAAAACATTTTTTTAAACCATGTATTTGCCTTTTCTTTGGTGTCTTTCCATCGGATTTTGGATCATTTGACCTAGAACTCTAACCACGCGGTCGCTTTGACGCCATCTTTAAACAGAATGAAAAGAAAGTTGACGTGCATTGTATGCTGGGAACCGGAATGAGTTTTCACCGCATTGTTTCAAAAGCATCGCTTGCCGACGCAACTGTAGTGGTGTTGTTGTTCCATCGTCGTAATTATCGTAATTTGACTTTTGTTTCGCAACAATTACGGCAAAATCGTAAAGGTAAACAGGTCTGATATAGAAATGTCATTAATATTTTACCTTCTGTCATTGGACAGAACTTCTATCCGTGGTAAAAAAAATTCGAAAGAAAAAAAAGGAGAAATGTGCTACTGAAATCCAACATGACCTACGCACGATTCAGAAAGGAAATGTTGACAGCAATGGCATCTGTTCGGAAGTCATGGCACCCCTTGGTAGGGTTTCACTATCACGATGGCTCGCACGACGAAATCCTCTAATCTGTAACTTTCTTTTAATCTTTCTGCCCTTTTTCCATTTGCTTGCTACCAATTTCATCTACTATCTTTCTGCCTAAACCGGTCCGAATTCTCCTACCTTTTCCCCCCACGAAACTCTTCCAAAAACATTTCCTCCAGCCGAAGTTCCCGACTTTGCTGGTCCTAACTGCTTTCTTATTGTAGGCGACATAACGGTCAGGCAATGAAGCCATCTGGTGACATCATAATTGATTGGAAACTGTCTGAGCGATAGTCGAAGGAGAAGAAGAAGAGAGAAAAACAGCAAGAAGAAGAACAAGAAGGACTATCAACCGACACGCGGCGTCTTCCCGTCAAATCCGTTTTCCCCACCGAGTCGGGTGTTGGTTGTGTCCGTTGGTCTCAATTGCGATCTCGTTCTCTCTGAGTTAACAATCCTAGGACGCCAGCCATGTCCCGAAAATATGCATTCTTTGGCCCCCGGGTACATGTCTACATTCTTGGCACGTCATGATCATGTTCTGAAATGGCAGACTAGCCTACAGTCTAAGGTAGATGGGTGTGTTGTCTTGCTAGTGGTGGGGTTTCTCTGTGTTGTCTAGCAATGCAGTTGCTGTACCCTGGCTTAAAGAGTTCAGGGATCATCCCAACAGCCGAAACAACTTGAACACTTATGCTACAAAAAATGCATCCCCAGCCAGGGATGAGAACAATACGTGCGTGCACTGTTTTTGATTACCCAGCCACGTGGGCAGACCACACGATCCGGACTTTTCAGAGGCTTGTGTGGACTGATGATGTTGATGCTATGAGCTAGACACTTCCTATCAGCTTTTTTATCCCTGCTTTCAGTGAGCATGCCTGAGCTACTATTCCATCCACACGTCACATTGACCAGTGCTAGGACGATGAAAGGCAAAAAGAGTGCCGTAAAACACTGGACTATAAGGCGAGCCTGTATATAGGCCGCATCTCTTAAATTTACATAATAATTTATTAGGTATTTATTCACATATAAGCCCCGCAGCAGTATATTAAGGACCGTAGAGATAAATTATGCAAGGCAAAGAAAGCTTGACAAAGTTAAACGTGAATAGCAGTACATTTTTTGCCAGCCTATGTGACTGTGAAAGCAACACAAAATACATAAATTATACCAGTTCAACATGAGTATTTTCTAAGATCTAGAAACTCTTTTAACAGTGGGTATTTGAATCTTTTCAGTGTCAAAACCATTTTTGATAGTTTGCAATGAAGCAAAAGAAGAGGCTGAAAATGTGTCTGGAAACACTCCACAACACTGATTAACATAAAATTGGAATAATCCACATACAAGCCTCATCAGTATATAAGCTGCATGGACCAAAGTTAAGGAAAAAAGTAGCAGCTTATAGTCCAAATTTTACGGCTACTGACCGGTGAAAGAGGGTCATTGAGGCGGCGGTGGTGGGTTTTGTTCGTCCCCCTTTACGTTACTGCGAGCGAATCTATTCATTTCCTGTATGCCGCCTCACCAGCGCATGGGGTCGCTTCTCCCGAGGCGGCACGTCTCTTCTTGCTACCCTTTCTGTCTCCTTTTGCCGGACTCCCCTCTTATCTCCCCCCCTCCCCATTGTGTATCCACCGTTTTCCTCTGTCCCCTTCGTCGTTCCCCTCGTCCGTCTAGTACGTGTCGCCGCACTCGACATCCGCCAACAACTTGTACCTTTTTTGACTTTTCCCGTCACACAAGAACCACACACATTGTGATCCTTGCCATTGCGCACAGTTTTTACGCTCAAACTACTGAGATTCCCTCTGTCTCGCCTTCTTTTCAGCACACAACCTCCCCAGTGGAATATACCTAGGGGAGAGGTGGGTGTCTTTTGTATTAATAGTTCCCCCACCTTCTGGATGTTCTTGTGTTAGTAACTTCCTCTAATCTTTCACTCTATTTGACTCTGGCCTTTTCCCATTTGCTTACTATCATCTACTATCTTTTCAACCTTTATTGGCCCATTCTCCTGCCTCCCCCCCCCCCCCCCTGATCGAAGAAACGGAACAGAAATGCACTGATGACAAACTCTAAAATTAGACAACCACGTGGAAGATTGTTTCCCGGTGCCCCCTGGAACGCCGCAAGAACGCATAGCACAGAAACTTCCAGCAGGTGGATGGGCAACTCTTTACATACAAAGCCTGTCCCACCCCCCCCTGCCTCCCCCCCCCCGGTATCCGCACAGACTGATAAAATAACCCAATAAATCCTTCATCACTGAAATGAAGAAGAACAATTCAGCTCATTGCCTTCATCTCTCCAAACCTTTTGGATTGGTTCATGTGAGAACTAATGCGCAGTATGCTGTACAACATTCCATGTCTACTTTCATCTATTCATATCTGTCTGTGTCTAACCAATCGAGCTAAACCAACGACAACACAACAGGACTCTCCTTGGCCACGAGGTCTAGTAAAGAAAATCATGACTTCTTATTTTATTTGGGGCTCTCTCCCCTAGTTAAAGTGGTCGTTTGTTCATCCAGGCCGGTTGATGTTGCGCCACTAAAGCTGAAGAAGAAGATCCTTGAAAACTAATTGTCAGTGTCAGTTCTTAGGCACAGACGTGATTCTGTGGACGTTCAAATCTCTCAACGTAAGCATCGGATGCCAGCGCCAGTCTGCCTCAATAATTTTCACCTGACATACAGTTATCCCAAAAAACTTTAAAAAAACTTGATAAACGGGAGAAACAACACCAGGTGGTTGTTGCTTTGTTGTACCCTGGCTAAAAGACTCCAGGAACCATCCCAACAGCCGAAACCGCTTGAACACTATGGTACAAAATGCACCAGCTAGGGATGATAACATTACTTGTTTGACCGTTTTTGATTACCCCGCCCGCCACCATGGGCAGCCACACCTCCGACTTCTGAGGAGACCCCCAGGTCACTTTCTAAAAATCTAGAGGCCTATTCCGTGCGCCGATTCTGACCCCCTATCTTCGAAGTTAACACTGACCGTCATTCATTATCCTCTGAAGTCGGAGTGTGGGGGGGAGGGGTTTTGGGGTTGCCCATGTGGTGTGGTAATCAAAGACGGCCACGCACGCTATGTTCTCATCCCTAGCTGGTGCAATTTGGTATTTTTGGTATTTAGTATATTCTAGTCACAGGAGAAGAAAAGAAATCACTAGTTTGGGTCATTTCAGGTCAAATTACATCAGTTTTGTTCAAATGGTGTCATCGTCTGTGTTTTATCTTTGCAAATTGTTCTCTAGCTTATTTGTTAGATGATGCGTCTTGCCTTGATCAACTGCTAAGTCCAACACATCGAAGTTGACCAATTCATTGTTATTATTCTTATCCTATTCAAACAAGTTAGCATCCCAACTACAGACATTGACAACCCATTGCCATTTTGAAGCCAAATCTAGCCATAACACTTGACCACACTATACCATCTTACGACACAAGCTAATTACTTTCAGTGAAGTAAAATAGCGTTGATGTCCGTGTTCAAATCATTTCTGAACTTAACATTGAATTTCCTCCAAACAAACAAACTACACGACAAGTGTAAAGTGACTTTATTTTATTCACAAGAGACAACAAAAACTACTGGATATTTCGGCGATTGCGTCTTTATCAACATAAACAATTAAACAGCAAACAGCAAAATATAGCAAAAGTTGTTTCCAACTTCTGCCATTTATGATTGCGTGCTCACTGTCCCCATCCTCTCTCAGCTCAAAACTTTTTTTTCTTTCTTCTCTTTTCTTTTTTCTCCCTGATTTGTGTTCACCAAATGCATGCCTTGCTCTATGGTTTCAACCTGGTTGCATCATTTACGCATTGGGCTGTAGAGGGGAAGTATTTTTTTTAAAATTTGAATTTGTATTTGTTTTGCTCCTTTTGTTGTCTGTTTTTTCTCCTTTTGTTTCGCTCCTGTGCTTTTTGCTCCCTTTTTGCTATAGTTTGCCTGTTTCACTTTTTTGTCTATGAGTGGTAATCGATTGTCATTCGCCCGAATATTTCCAGTTGTTTTTGCTTTGTCTTGTCATTCATTCGTTAGAAGTCACTTCTACACATTGTCGTGTAGTATGGTTGTTTGTTGTTTTTATGTTCCAGTGGAGTTGTCGGTGCACAGTCATGATTCAGTTTATTGAATTTCTCTTACAGTAATACAAGGTTTTTGGGCTTGCATCAAATCTTCTTCCTTCTTTCTTCGTTCCCAGGCACACTGGCCATAATGTGCGGTAAGGGTATGCTATGTGTCCGTTATTTCAGTTTTTCACTGGTCTCCCCGCTGCATTCAAATGGGTTGATTACTATCGATCCTATAGCAGCGAGCATACTGTACAACCACTTTATACAGCCATTTTCCCCTACCTATTCACGTGGGTGCAAATACACAAAATGAAATAAAAATGAAAGGGCAGGGTCTAAGGGGGTAATGTCCCCACGCAGATGAAGAAAAAAAAAGATTTATGAAGGCATTTTAGTCGGCTTTTTCCACAATGTATACAGATGTTTATCTTAATAAAGTATTTGAAAAAATACATTAGATACACAAAGATCTCATTTGACAAATTTTTAAAATAGGAAATTACTTTTCTGGTAAAATTCAAAAACAGGAAATCCTTGAAAACCAGGAAAGGTTGCACCCATGCTTATAGCTATGCTTGCTTTCACACGTTATTTTGAAGCTGATCAGAACATCTCCAAAAGTCAATCAATATCTACCCCCCCCCCCTGGACCTTGCAGACTTGTCTGTGCAGTCGCAGCACTGCAGGAAGTCCTCCCCCAGGGGGATCTTGACGCCCTTGGTCCGAGGGATTCACGGGACTAATGAGGAGTACTCCCACGTATGTCTATGGATACTGACGGTCGACTGGCTGTTCACGCACGAAATCGTGCATCCACGCTCCTTGCCGTACGGGTACAGGTCTCTTGATGTCACAAAACGTCTGTAAACAGTCACTACGACAGTATGCACATTAACGATTAATATATACAACACTTAAGAAACACAACAACACAGGTTTGTAAGAATTCTTCTTCGTCGCTCGCTCAGACAGCTTACCGTCATATGAGCGCAGATGCGTCACAGGCACGAAATCGGTGTGCATGTGTAGCATTGGATCAAAGCAGAAGTGGTTGATGAACAGCTGGGAGTCTTTTTCTCAATACACGCGCACACACACATTGACACACACACACAAACACACACAGTGGCACACACACACATGCACACAGTGGCACACACACACACATTGTGGCACACATACCCATACCACACAGCTTGACCAGGCCCGACCGGGGTCAGTGTGCACGTGCCCAAGGCCACATGTGGTTGAAGCAGAAGTGGTCGTATGAACAGCTGTGGAGTCTCTCTCTCTCTCTCTCACCACACAGGAACACACACACACCTTGACAGGCACGAACTCGGTGTGCACGTGCAACCATGGGTTCGAAGCAGAAGTCGGTCACGATGAACAGCTGGGAGTCTCTCTCTCTCTCTCTCACACACACACACCCACCTTGACAGGCACGAACTCGGTGTGCACGTGCAACCATGGGTCGAAGCAGAAGTGGTCATGTGTGAACAGACTGGGAGTGTGTCTCTCTCTCTCTCTTCTCTCTTCACACACACACCTTGACAGTATACACGAACTCGGTGTGCCGCGTTCGCATACCATGGGTCGAAAGCAGAAAGTTTGCGTCGTATGAACAGCTGGAGCTCTCTCTCTCTCTCACACCACCACCCACCATTGACAGGCATGAACGATTCGTCGTGTGCACGTGCAACCATGGGTCGAAGCAGAAGTGGTACGATGACACAGCTGGGACTTCAGTGATGAACAGATAGTCGTCTTCCACGTCTTCCCTCCATACTTCGCAGACTGGCGGCCACAAGGCGTTCGGTACAATCACACACTTTTCTGCCTCGCACGGCCGTCATCTTGCAGATTTGTCTGCAAATAAGATGGTAAGCCACTTAAATATACTTACAGATAGTGCGCAAATCCACAAACATGCAACTGCCACATTTCGTTCAGAAAGACAGAGAGAGAGAGAGAGAGAGACGAACAAACACACAGATCATAGAGAGAATTTGTCTGGCAAAAAAGGTGGTTAGCCCATATAAAAGTTGTCCCAGTCAGGCATGTGCTACAGAGTCGACCGACCTGCCTCCATGCTTTGAAGCAGTACGGCAGCAGGCAAGTTTAGAGCAGCACACATTTCCTACCGCCTGGCCTCATCTTGACAGTTTTGTCGCATATAAGATGGTGAAGCCTATTTAATGTACTTAGCAGAGTAAGTGCGCATATCCAGAAAAAGAGTGCACTGCCAAATTTTTGCTCAGAGAGGAGGAGGAGAGAGAGGAGAGCAGAGAGAGATGAGATGAGAGGAGAGGGAGTGATAATGGAGGTGGTCGGGTGGAGTAGCGGTGTTGATGTGGGGAGGGGAGAAGAAAGAGAGAGAGAGAGTGTTGGAGAGGATGAGAGGATGGTGAGGAGACGATGGTAGAGATGAGTAAGAAGAGAGCGGAGAGATGAGTGAGAGATCAGAGAACCAGAATGCAAGCAAAGTCATGCAAGGAGCTGCACCGAGCCAGCAAGTGAGGCGAGATTGACTGGGCGACAGTCTCAGCTTTGAAGGTTGAAATGTGTGAAACCAGTGAATTTTACAAGACCAGAGGGAGGCAGACCTGCTTATCCGCAAATGGTGCTTGTGTACTCGATAAAAGAAAAGATGTTTAAAACACATACTATAAAATATGTTGAGAGAAAACATGCATAAACATTTTTTAACAACTTATAGACATACTATGTTAAAGGTGTCATCGTTATTTACAAAGAACTACACACACACGACACACAGAGATCCAGCACACCAGTTCCTGGAATTCAGCGTAATATACAGAAGAGAAAGTCAGATTTGTTTTTGCTTCTCACCATTTCACCATATTTTTCCCCTCATGCTAGCCCCATATTTTTGTTAGATATGTGTACAATAATATGGGTGGTGATAATCTTTAGGGGTTAAAACAGGGTCTGGGAGGGGTCAGGCAGCTGTTTGGCAAGTAAGTGGTGACCTTCTGACCACCTGCCAGACGTCATGGGTGAAAACAGCGAGTCTGGGGGCTTCATTGCTGATGACTCTCCTACGTCCTCGCTACCGTCGTCCTCACACATGCAGGTCCTGTGTGCCTTTTAGTGGCTGCGTGTCTGACTGAAAACCCACACACGCTACAAATTCAGATCTCCAGAATGGCATGGTCAGTGACAATGCGTGACAAGATTTTAGCCTGTATAAATTCCATACACACCACCTAGTGTCCTAAGAGTAATGGCCTCCATTTAAGAGCCAAAAGAGCACGAGAAGAGCCCATCTTCAGCAGACCACTGCTGAGCAGCATCCAGAATGCTCATGCAACTTCAGGCATTCAGGCTGATTCCCACATTGACATCCTTTGCAGATGTCACTGCACAGTGTGAGTCTCCTATAGGGGATACCAAGAGGGTCGAAGGCGTCTTTTGTACAAAAATAGGTGTCCCCACGCCTTCTGCGAGACTTCGTGTGTGACTTTTGGTATACTTCCTCTGCCCCCCCCAATTGTCACTCGTCTTGTGACTCTTACTTGTTCGCTTTGCTTTTTACTGTATCAATAGACTTGTCTGATATGAATAATAATAATGGGAATGTATATAGCGCTCTTTCTCACATGGAGCTCAGTGCGCTTTGACATTTATAACAAGAACATTAAAGTGCAACTGAGTCATTATGAAAGTAAGAATAAGCATGATGCTTGCGCGCAAACGTTCTCTTACTTCCTTAGAGACACACACACCCACACACAGACACACACGTGCGTGGGCAGCGGCGTGCACACCATACACACACATGCATGCGCACACACAAGTAATTATGACAAGAGGTGTAAAATAGTTTACAACTATGATACGATTCTAAGAAGGAAGACATAGATCGATAATACCTTCAGCCATAGTTCTCAATCAAGTATAGGCTGTATAGGCGTGTACTACACCTAAGCGGATATTCCATTTGTAGAAACCTTGTTCGCGCAACCATAATATAATGAAACAAAGAGTGGAAAAGATTTTGCGCCACGTGTCCAAATTTGCCCCTATATGCGTGTCTAAACAGTTTTATTCCTTGGTCCTGGATTCCGAATAATTTGGGGTTTCCTGTACGGAACTTACGCCATGTATAACTGTGACACTGGCCTTATCGGTTCCATTCTCCTGAGGCCTTTGGGGTTTTTTTCTAATTTATAAGAAGACTTACAAATGGATTTTTTTCTCCAGCCGAATAGATCGGTACGGATCTTATGCTGTGAGCTTCCCCCCCCCACATTTATTTCTTAGCATGACGCATCTCTGTCACTCATATGGAACCAGGAAAACTTTGTGCTAATGTGATTTCGTACGAACAACAAATACTCATTGTGCTATAAAAACTGCTGAAATAATCAAAACACAATAACATTGATTAACTCCTCCACAAAAATCATGATGGTGCTTTATAATTAGCCGAAAATGAGGCTTAACTTTTTCCATTACAAAGATTAAACCAAAAACACTATTCGTTTGTTATTAACTTAACCCTCTTAGTGACAAAATGCTATTTCATTTACCTCTGTGGGGATTACAGGGGGGAGTGTGTGTGTGTGTCTTCTTCGTAACAAATAGTTTCCCCCTACTATCTGGAGGTTGCTTGCTTGTAGCTTTTTCTTATCTAATCGTCACTCTCTTTGACTCTCTGCCCTTTTCCTTGCTTTCTGTCATTCCACTATCTTCTGACTTTGGGCCCATTCTACCACCTTTTTCTCAATATAGTTTTTCTCCTTTGAGCTCTCCGAAATCGGAATGTGTCTGGCTTGATATGTCAGTGGATTGTGAGTGGACACCAGTGGAATCAGGAAAACAGGAGAACATACGTACACATTGTCTGCTACTTTATGGCCTGGGAATTAGCTAAGAGAAGAAGAAAAAAAGAAGAGGAGAGTATTCCTTGATAAGGACCATTCATTCATAGTAGCAGTAGTAGTAGCATTAACTTTCAAGAATGCCCAGGCATGCCCAAGATGGAAATCAACAATACCTAAGTTAGTGCCAGTAACACTAAAGTCATGTTTTAACTCTACATAAATCTTGTAAATAAGGATCTAGGTCATTTATTATATTACAAAGAGGGCAGTAGAGGGAAAGGAATGAAGGGGAGAAGAAAACGGAGCCACTGGTTTTCAAGCTGGTATTCTACATAACTAGAAAATCTCTGGGGAAAAGAAAGATCAAAATTCACCTCACCAAATGTTGTCCTTCCTTCCCCTTCTGTCAATAAGAGTGTCCATTCTTCTTTCACCCTACATGCCTCCGCGATCATCCACTGTAAACAAAAACAAAATATAAAAATCATTAAAATAACTGAATCTTTTTCAGTAATCCAGTACCTTTTGGCTAGAAATATAACTCAGAAACGATAAGAATGCAAACTCTAGAAGGCACTTTTTAAAAATTTTTACTTTGAAACAATCAGGAAGGACTATATCTGCTCCAGTAATCTTGCCATTTTTTGCTTTATAACAGTATCAAGAGGATACTTACTCTCCAGAAAATGTTCTCAAAATGTCCAACAATCAAGGGTACCATATAGCTCGGACTAAAGGCATTTACACAAAATTCCGATTTGTTATTATATTTCTTTTAATTTTTGTTATATCAAACGTCATATATAAGGCGAGGGCTATGAGGTCTGGGGAACAAAGTATCGCCTCAATAGTAAAAAAGAAAGAAAAACGTATTTCATTTTTAAAAAAACTAAAAAAAAAATTAAACACTGACCACATTCGTTGATGCTCCACTGCAGAGGCCAATCCTCCTGCAGAACACTGGCCATGCTATGCCCTGTTTGTTGCTGCTAGAATGCTGCTGCCTCGAATTCCCTTGCCCTCTGAACAATCAATAAATAACATGAAGATATCATCAACGAATAACATGAAGATATCATCAAGAATAATACATGAAGATATCAATCAATGAATAATCCTGAAGATATCATCAATGAATAATCTGAAGATATCTCTCAAACTATCCATGTCTCTGCCTGTTGTGCTGCTGGCCTCAAATCCCTTGGCATTCTGAACCACATCAAAAATAACCATGAAGATTATCAATCAATGAATAATCCTGAAGATATCTATCAAAACATCCAGCCTGCCCTTTGTTGCTGTGGCCTCAATCCCTTGCACTCTGAACATAGAAATGAATAACCATGAAGATATCTATCAATCCAAAACATCCAAAGCCTATGTCATGTTGTTGCTGCTGGCCTCAAACCCCTTGCCCTCTGAACACATCAATGAATAATCATGAAGATAACATCAACGATAATCCTGAAGATATCTACAAAAAACTATCATGTCTCTGCCCTGTTTGTTGCTGATGGCCTCAAAACCCCTTCGCAACATCGAACATATCAAGGAATAACTCATGAAGATATCTATAAAAAACTATCCATGTCTCTGCCCTGTTCGTTGCTGCTGATGCTTGCTGGCCTCAAAACCCCTTGCCCTCTGAGCACATCAATCAGGTTCCCAGGGCTTTCAGCTATCCCAAGTAAGGACCTTGTAAGGACCATGGTAGGCCTAAGGATATCTCCATCTTTTACTTTAGCCAACGAAAGGAACACTTTCCCAGCATTGGAAAACAATGTCTAAGCTGATAGAAAAACTATGGCTGACACAGATATAGTTTTCTCGCAAAACGACACAAGGTAAAGAACGAGATTTCAGCATTTCTATTGACAACTGCGGTGAATCGTTCGTCTGCTAAGCTGTCAGTTGAAACAGAAGGTGAGAGAGGAGGGTAAGGTGGAGGAGGTGCCTGAGCGATGTTTCTCAAGTGTTAAAATGCTGCTTCTTCGATCTATTGTTGAGTATGGCTTGCTGCTCAGCGGCAGTTTTTGGCAGCTGTCAGGATCTTGTAAGGACTTGAAGTGATGTAAGCATT
>JAGGCT020003262.1:0-14703 GCA_017654935.2 Phymorhynchus buccinoides | reverse complement strand
TCAGCCAAGAAAACAGCAGGTTGTGCTGTGTAAGAGACAGAAGGCGTCACCATACGTTGTTGGACTGGGACTGTTGTTGAACTAATTCAGAGCAGTGATGAAATCAGAAGTGATCTGCAGTAGGTCACCTTTCCTTGTCGACTGAAACACAGTGAACTGAGACCAGCTGTTTTATGCACTGATCCGTCTTGGTATACACATAAGTAAACTATGTGTACCAACATGCCACTTCTTGCTCAAACCCCTTCTTTCAAATATCGTCATCGCATTACATTACGGGGAAAGCGAAACAGTATATGTGATGGTGCATGGGAAAAACAGACATAAGTCGCTCAGAAGTGTTTCTTAGCAAAAAGCAAAAACAGTCAACAACCCAAAAATACCATTTTCTACTTGGGCCAATTATGTCTGTTTGTCTGTCTGTCCAGCGTCCACAACATGAAAGAGAATTTTGATAGTCTTTGTATTGATTTTTGTGTGTTTTTTTAATCAAGTAGATAGAAACAAAGAGGGGGCAACATTCTGCCTTCGTGTGTCTACTTTCTGCATATGATTGTATATCGAAAGTCAATACTTCAAAGGCTATGAAAATAAAACTAGACAAGATAAACTCAATGTCTGTTTCGTGTACATTGAACAGGAATATTTTTTATTTTTTTTGTCATTATAGACTTTTAAAACAATTAATATGCCTCTTTCATCATATGTTCCACTCAACAGTTCCTTCAGTCTCTCCACACTTTCACATGTCAACAAACATGCCTTTTGTGTAACCGGAAAAAGAACTAATGAATACAGGATAAAAAACATACGGAAACAAGTATACATTACAAACAAAAACATCAAATAACGATGCTATGTCTTGGAAACGTATGAAAGACATACAAGGCAGATTTAACTAAACAGTAAAGAGGAGTTCGCCCCCCCCCCCCCACACAAACAAACACAGGACTGGGGGAATAATATTTACAAGGATTCTCTTATGGAAACCAGTTAGCTGTATTTATTTGATTTAGCCTGCTATTGTATTAATGTATCGTTCTGTAGAATACCTATTTTAGTGTAAGACAATAGAAACCCTGTTACAAGTGGACAGAACCGTTCCACTGCACTCGTAAATATATAGCTTTCCCATCATCACAATGAAGTCAATGACTTTGTCCGAACATGCATTTTGCTGCAGAGACCGAACAGAATAACTGCTCAGAAAATTTTAGGTTATCACAATTCGTGCATGCACTTTTCATCGTTCTTTAAAGATTTAACCAAAAGGAGATAGTAAATGAACAAATCCATCAGTAGATGAGTAATTCAGCTAATGTGTTTCCTCTTCATCTCACAAAAAAAAGAAACACATTAGGTGAATTCAATACCTTTACGTAGACACAAATAATGATTTGTGGTAAAATTCGTGATAATGCGGGTCTGTAGCCATCTTAAAAGTAAACATCCGAGCTGGTTTAGCCATACAACTCTGAAAATGTGTTTTCCAATCTAAATTATCATACTTCTATTCTGGTGCCATTTTTTTAATACACTTTCGGCTGTAGGCTCCAGTCACTCAGTCATTACATCCTTTTTGCACTTCCTGTTACCTTTATAAATACCAAAGCCATGTTAAAATTTTCTGTAATATAACGGAATGGATGGAAACATTCCTACTTATTTCATATTCTTAATTGTTGAATTATTCCGTTAAAGGTAAGAAGTCTGTGTTGATGTCTGGAAATTTGTTTTTGAAGTTTTGACAAGCTTAGAAAGTTTCCTTTCTCATGAAGTAAATGAGAAACATAGTAAATGTCGCGTCAAAACAGTTTTTCCATAAAACACTGGTGTGATTACTCTTTTTTTTTTAGCCATTATGAAAAATGAATTCTGCATAAATTCATGAAGTTTTTAGGGATGCTCTTTCGAGAGAGTTACGGTAGTGTTGTGTAGTATATCTTCCAAAAGGAATGCATTATTTTAGAAAGTATCTCATACATGTCAACACCCATTTGTTCTTCTTCTTCTTCTGCGTTCCCAGTGGCCATGTTCAAATCTTAGTACGAGTCCGATGGCGAAGTCTGCTGTCATTTCTTAGTGCCTTTGTTGGCCACACAGCTTCTCCTGTGGAGCTCCACTCTCACCGGCAGGTTTGACACCGAATGTCTTGAGTAAGTAGGACAGTACTGGAGGATATGCCTCAGGAGTCTGGATGCAGTGCCACGAGGGGCACCACTTGTGTGACAGGTCTTATCACTGTGGAGATGTGACAGGAGTTGGCAATGGCTTGGTCTCAGTCTAAACAAATCAATGGTGCTGACGACTGAGGCCCATGCTAGATCAATCATTGTCTTTTTCAATCCCCTAGTCGTCCCCTCGCAAGGACTCATTGAAACTGGGCACGCAGAATGTTTTTTGCATCCTTATATGACAGGGATGATATGGCTTGATTTCAATTATGCACCCTGCTTTGCGAGTTTGTCAGCCTGATCATTTCAGCAATGTTACAGTGCGATGCGTAACCATTGCAGAACCAAGTGTGTTTTCCTCTTTAGCCTTGCTGAGTTATTCTCTGATGTCCCCAAGAAGTTTCTCATGTTCACCAGTCTTCAGCTTTCTAACAGCGATTGCAAGTCTGTAAGGGAAGACCCAATGTTGGTGTGAGCAAACCTCCTCGTGGTTCAGGATTTGGGCAGCTTAAAGCATGCACAGGCTTCCGCCACGAAAGTTGGGGGACAACTTCCTGTAGCAATGGATTTGGGGAAGGCTTCCGTTTGCTCTCGGTACTTGATGACGCACCCCCTTCTCCATCACTGCCTTCTCAGAGGAGCATCAGGAAACACTGGGTCCAGGTGTCTTAGGGTACCTCTCTGTCAATGACCTCCAGTGTAGGGCTTTAGCTCCATTGCTGAATGGTCGCTTTTGCATGCCAAAATCTCTTTATACAATGTGGAAGTATTCTGTGTCTCCAGTCTTCAAAGTTTTGAAGTCGCTCTACAGGCTGGCTTCGAACTGAAGAGTGACGTCAGGAGTACCGATGCTTCAGCTTTCAGGCATGATTTGTACTCCAGTCTCTTGAGGCGGTTACTTGTCATTTCCTGAAGTTTTGAAGTGCAAGAGTGTGAGAGGGAAGTCTCTTCATTTTTCAGCTTGTTTCAGCAGTTTTCTCATCTCTTCTTTCTCAAGAGAATGATGGCCTGCAGTTTCTCAAAAGCTGCGCTTGGAGTTGTTTTCATTGCTCCTGTGATGAGGCGCGAGGCCAGAGATCTGCCACTTGGAAAGCCTGCCGTGTGTTGGTTTGGCAGCTGTCATCCAGGATGTGTGGGAAGCGTACTGAGAGGGTGGGTCGGACAGAGCCTGTGGCCTGCACCTGTGTCAGGATCTTTTATGTCAGCCCGCCATTTGGTTGCCAGCCAGTTTCTTCAAACAAGCATTTTCTTCACGCCCTTGGCTTCCATGTTCAATGATGTACGGCCCCCAGGTAAGCTTTCTGTCGAGTCTGACGCCGAGGTGTACTTGGGGTGTTCTGGTGGGAATTCTTCTCCTTCAATCATTCACAGTTTGAAGCGTCTCGGGCTTTTTGGAAAGGGAGAAACAGGTTGCTTCCGTTTTTGTCCTGTTGGACGTTCCATTATATTATGCATTGAGACTGGTCAACTGTCAAACTATCCAAGGCAAGGAATATCACATTATCCCAAAGAAGGAAAACCAAAACATTACTAAAGAACTTGGCGACCCCTATCCCTCCTTAGCACTTCTTATAAATTCGCTTCTGCCTGTGTAGCCAACAGACTTAAGAATATTTTGCCTAAGATATAATCCCCCTGATCAAAAAAGGTTTTTATGAAGGGGAGGTATATGGGAAAATATCAGACTAATTTATGATATCTTGTTGCATACAGACAGTGAAAATATTACCGGGCTGTACTTAACGGTTGAGTGCGAAAAAGCATTTGATAGTGTTTCGTGGACTTTTTTGCATAAAACGCTTAAACTGTTTAAGATAAAGCCAGGTTCGCACCTTTTATGAAAATATTAATACTGTCTATTGGTAAATGGCCTGTATTCGAATGGTTTAATGTTTGTCGAGATAATTTGTCAAGGGATCCATTATCTCATATTATAGTTGATCATTGCGCAGAAGTATTGTCGATAATGATAACGTAACAATGATAGAATAAAAGGAAGTAAAAGTATTAAAGTAAACAATATGAGGCCTCTGCTCCTCCCAGTTTGCTGAGATACACTTTATTGTATTGGATGGAGCGCGGAACACATTAAAAGGCATCAGAAAAGGTAACTTTTTGCTCGCCTTTCTGGGTTTAAAAATAAATATGAAAAAGACCAGAATTAGTATGGATGGGTACTATGAAAACATTCACAGAATTACGATAACCTAAGAGACCAACATTTTTTGCTGGAACCCTGGAATTTTTTAAGTTTTAGGGGTTTAAAGTTTTCTGTTGAAAATTGAACCATAATTAATTCTAAAGTATAAAATAGCTTAATTAACACGGTCTTACATAAATGGCAAAGAGGGGACAATGACTCAATTTGGCAAATAGGCAGTACTTAAGATACTGCCATGTCAAAATTATTTACTTATTTTAAAAACCTACTGGTCCCCCTGAGCTTTTTTGCAAGAACCTAGGACTCATTATTTGACAGGGAATATTTGCTCCTTATTGTACAAAGCAAAAATCTTCAATTTATACCAACATTTCATTATGTCTGGTTTTCCCGTGGCACAATCAAATTAATACTTTCAAGCCTCTTTGTTTCTCCACAAGCTGTTGACATTTAATCATGCATTGTTTGCCTAGCTTATCGGTTATTCTACATCGCCCTATCACTGTTTACTTTTTGGCCGGGTTCAAGTAGACGCGTTTACGTTCCCGTACGGAAAACCAAAATAAGTGGAAGAGGGGAGGTTCGGGCCATTGTGCGCAAATGTCTTAGTTTGCTTCACGTATTTATGGATTGCGCACGGGTTTCCTAGGTCTATCCGATATTCGACACAAGAAAATGTATGAAAATGATTCACAATAGTGAAAACCAATAATGACTTGCATACGCTCTTCACAAACTGGGCTTATCACTCATTGCCATCATTGTTCTTACTTGTAATTTTGTGTTGACACGTGTGTACGGACACAGTATGGGCCTATAAAAATAAAATAACAAAAAACACGAAGCAAAGACATAAAACGCCAACACATCGAGTTTTTATTAAAATAAAAACAAAGGGGCCCTGAAAAAAAAGTGTTTGTGTAAGACGCTTCAAAATTTCGTTTGCAACCCTAGAATGTGGGCGTTTGTTATTTATTTATTTATTATTTATTTATTAAGGACCAACTTTTATAGAGGCCTAATATTTAAGCTCTAAGCGCTACAGAAATCACTAAAATGAATAGTAACACAATGAACAAAAAGTATGCATCAAACATTTTTTTTTTTTTTTTTTTTTTTTGTATTTCAGAAAAAGAGTTGGGACAATTTACTGAAAATCATTATGGCGCTTTCATTCATGCGCGAAAAGCAACTTTGCCAACAAAAAAAACAGGCTGAAATCATGAATGCAGACACGAATCAGAAAAACACCACTCACACAGAGGAGGTGGTCTGCGGAATGATTTAGGATATGAATCATACTTATAGCCTTGATTCGACTACTAAAGACACCAACAACAATTCATGGAGCCGAAGCTCCATGTTGGAAAATCTATTAATTTCTCCATACGTATTCCAATTCTGATTATCTGTCTGAGGCAGAACAATGCCGCGAAAAATGTTTTTTCATACTGATAGCCTGGGGAATGTCTTCTGAAGGATCGTTTGACATAACTGGACAAATGCTGATCTTGTTTGTTCAAAATCAAACTTTCTATTTTCAATTTCTTTTTTTTTTGTTTTTTTTTAAATAACTTTTTATTCCTTCTTTTCTTTCATTCCAAAATTCCTGCTTTCACTCACTCTTCGTTACCATCATATGATCAAACATACATGTATTATAAATGAGTTCAGAGCAAAATTTAGAGCAAAATAATACGAAGAAAGAAAAGAGAAAAACGAACCTTCAACAGCTCATCACGATTAAATCTTAATGAAAGGGTAAAGAAAACTTAATATTAATCTATTTATTGATAGGCCGTATAGTTTAGATATTACACATTATTGATTATAAGTCCAAAAAGAAGGTTTTTCGGGGTTTCATTACAAAAAACAGAAAACAGTTACATTAACACAAACAACCAAACAATAATGGAGAATCAACGCAAATATTAGTAGTTAAATTCAAAAAAGAAAGAAAGGTACAATACAATATGGCTTGAGGAAATGGGAATAAGAACACCAAGAATTTCAAAATATTACACACAAAAAACATAGAACACACATATTAGAGACACACACACCACACACACACACACACACACACACACACACACACATGCTAACAGATGATATAAGATAGAGTCAATTCAAGATCAAGCAAATGAGTAAGCACAATGGGAAGTTAATCAAATTCCTCTTTCTTTCAAGAGAAGCATTAACCTTATTATTTCTGGAAAGCATAAAAAACATTCACTCAATAACCATCAAATGTTGTCAGATACAAAAAACAGAAGTACATGATATTGTCATTATGATATTGTCATTATGATATTGTCATTAGATATTGTCTTATGAATTGTCCATTAGATATTAAGAAATAAGATCAACAACTAAGACAATATCCACCTAAGTACTGTCAAATATTTTATTTTTAAATCATGAAATTATTGTTGAGTAAGGTAACCAACTCTCTTCAAATTCCCTTAAGGCATAATTTAAAGAAGACATATATTTTTCTAGTTCAATTCTGTTTTTAAGTATGGCTATAAAGACCTTTAAATTTGGCTGGACATTTTGTAATTTGAACTTATATATATAAAATTTGGCCAGGAGCAAAATGAAATCCATTGGTTTATCTGTTTTTATATTTTGTTTTACTCCAAATAAAACCAGTTCTTTGTCAATTTGAAAAAAATCACAATGTTGGCATTGTTCTTTAAGCACATTTTCAAAGCTTGTCCAGAATCTATGTACAATAGCACAGTCAAATAACATGTGTGGTATGGTCTGTTCATCCATATTACAGAAGTTGCACAAAGGGGAATCAACAATTTTGATTGTAAACAAGTATTTCTGAGTGGGGAGTAGCCTGTGCAATAACCTGGTTTGAAACCATCTGAGCTGTACATCTGTAGTAGTTTTGAATAAATGTGAAAAAATATGTTTCCAGGCTCAGGGTCTCCAAAAACAGGCCATTCCATTTTATGACTGCTGTTGGAACAGAATCTTTGCATTTAAAACTGGTTTGCACATACTTATGCCCTTGTTGATGCAAAACCCATGTTTTGCGTCTAATATTTTATAAATCTATTGGTTAGGACCACTTTTAAATTTTTGGACAATTAGTCGGATAGCATTAACAATGGCCTTCATACAATTATTAAAAATTAGTTGTAATACCAGGGTATTTCAGCAAGAAATTGGTTATACGTCATGAAATTTGGGGGGGGCCATTATCATTCATAAATTTATTTACAAAGTAAATATCACTAATCACACCATTCTAGCGCATAAAACTACCTTCGTCTCCTCTTAAAAATATTGAGATTATAATGGAATGCATTCAGACATGAATTAATGTACAGGAGGATGACAACATTTCTCACCACAAATTTTTTATAAGGTTTAACGAACATCCCTTCCAAAAGGGTTTGTTAACATTTTCAAAAACAATACTAGCGTATTCAGCTCCGAATAGTTTAAATTTTCCAGGCCTAGCGGAACATGTTAATTGGAAAATTGTTTCCCATTCGGAATCCGCAATTTAGTCTCTTTAACCAAGATATTTTTCATTGGATGCTTACACAAAAGGGTTTGACATTTAGGCATTTTTGACCCCCCCTCAAAGTATTGTTTTTCAACCACAGATCTTTTAATTTTTACTTTTGTTAATTCACAAAAAAAATATACAATTCCTTCTCTAAAGTTTTTAAAAAGTCTTCTGGCGGTGTCAGGCTCAATAACTAAAAGGATTATTTTTCGAAAAATAACTAATGTGTTTGATAACCGTTATTTTTCCAAGGGGTGCTAATTTGTAGTTTCTTCCAAAAAGCTAATAGTGTTTCATTGCAAAACAATTTGTCTTCATAATTTAGTTGTACGATAGCATCGATATTGGTAGAAAAATTTAATGCTAAGATTTTGAACAGTGCCCGGGTCCCAAACAAAGTTCTTATCACGCATAATACCGAATGCCACAATTTTTCATACTACCTACAGACATTTGGTTTTTGTCAAAATTATTTTTAAACCAGAATATTGTGCAAAATCTGAAAGAGTATATACTGTTTCCTTAAAGGACCTTTCGGACCCATCAAGGAACAATGCTGTATCGTCTGCAAATTGGGAACAATAAGCTTTCTTTTATCTTTATTTTGAATTCCTTTAATGTTCACATTACGGCGGATCATAACAAGGACAATATTTCTGCACAAATTACATACAAATAAGTGAGGAAGGAGTCCCCCTGCCCTGACCCCTCTTTGTATTGAGAACCAAGGAGAGGAGTATTGACGTAAAACTAATACATTTGTAGAAATTTGTTGTAGAAAGTTTTTATCGCAGTTAATAATATCGGGAGGACCAAAATTTAAAAAAATGTAAACACTTTTGTAAAAAGGACCAAGACACACTATCAAACGCCCTTTTCAAAGTCTACAAGTAAAAAAACATATACCGGAATATTTTCTTTTTCAGTGTACAACAATGGTCATAGAGTACCTATATTTTCTCCAATAAATCGACCTTGTAAGAATCCCTTTGGCTTTCGTGAATTATTTGCTGGCAAAAACTTTTAAGGCGATTAGCGATGCAAGCTGAAGCCATTTTGTATGTAATATTTCAAAGGGAAAATGGGACGCAATTTTTAATAAACCGTTAGGTTTCCCCCATCTTTAGGGTGATACATATTATTGTTCCTTGTCGCTGATTATTGACATTTTGACCTTGTTGAAAACTTTCATTGGTTAGAACGACAGAAAAGAAAACCAAATATCAACAAGAAAAAATTAAAAAAAATTCACCGGTTGAAGCCATCCGGTCCAGGACTTTTCCAAATTTTCATATTTTTCAAAAGCAACTCGCTGCTTCCTGAAACTGTTATTAAGCCCTCTATGGAATTCACTCTCTTCCTCTGTAAAAAACCTGGCGCCATCAGGAGTTTCATCAGTAATGTTATATCATCCTACGTCTGAAAATTGTATAAATCTTATAATATTGTTTTGTTTCATTAAGAATACTCTTTTGATCTGAAATTATTGGTTCCACTTTCTTTTTCCAAAAAGGGTAATTGATTACCAGGTAATTACGGCTTCAAGGTTACAGAAATATCTGTTTAACCTTAGATCACCCTGATTTATAATCAAAAACCTTTGAACGCATGCCATGCCTGATCCTATGTGATCTCTAATTTCCTGCAACTGGATTTTTTAAATCTTTAAAACTGGAATATCATGATCCTGCAATTATATTCAAGATTACGAATCTTTTTTTCAAGGTCCAGTTCTTGTTGAGGTTCATCTTTTCTTATAAGTAGCATTATGAAATAGTTTTCCCCCTAATTTCCGCAACAATAGAGTTTCAAAAAATAGTTGCGTCATTAAATCTGAAAGAGATATATTCATAGAAATGATATGCAAATATTATCCAAATTGTAAGGTAGTTTAAATGCATATTGTTTTTTTACATCCTTAATAACATTTTTTATTTCTAAAATATATTTCTTATCCTTAAGTAAACTGTTGTTAAACTTCCAAAAAGGTCTGTCACGTTTAAACTGTTCTTTATTTAGAAGCATAGTAACTAAAGAATGATCTGATCTGTAACCTGGGTTAGTAAGAATATCATTTGTTTCCGCCAATAATTCTTCGTTAATTAGAAAATAGTCAAGTCTTCCTTGTTTAAAGGAGTTAAATTTGCGCCAAGTATATACTCTTTTTTCTGGGTACATTTCCCTAAAAACATCAACAAGATTTAATTTTGTCATCATGTCATTAATCCTTTTCCTTGTCCTTGGACGATTATTAACACTTTACATAATTTCTGACATCTATCTTCATGTCCAAGGCACAATTCCAGTCCCCTGTGATGATCACATGTTCATTGGCAATGCGCTCAATATGTTCACAGACATCACCAAAAAACTCAGGTCTGTCACAATTGCTGGGCCCATATAAAGGCACAAAAAAAAAAAACACACTAAACAAGGTAATGTGTTTGTCAAAATTCCACATTCATTATTATTTACACACCATGGGAGCTCGGGTGACATCAATCTATAGTCAAAATGTATTGGTAAAAATATCGCCCACCCCATTGTTATGTGTATCTGAACCCAGAGCAACATGAGCCCACTTGGCCCTGATAAATGTTCTTGAGTGTTGGTTTTTAATGGGTCGCGTGAGACGTACATGTTGGCCTCCTTCTTTCGAGAAAGCAAACACATCGGGCCGTCTTACTAGAATTGGGAAACTGGCAGTTAAACGCACATAATGTAAAAGACTTATCCCCTGGCATTTGATAGGTGTGAGAAAAGAAGAAAATGTTCTGCAAAAATAGTACAAAAATGTGTTATTCTATCAGCATCCCAATGAGGCCAGTGCATTTCCTGCATCTGCTTCCACATCATCACATTATCAAAATGTGTTATTCTATCAGCATCCCAATGAGGCCAGTGCATTTCCTGCATCTGCTTCCACATCATCACATTATCAAAATGTGTTATTCTATCAGCATCCCAATGAGGCCAGTGCATTTCCTGCATCTGCTTCCACATCATCACATTATCAAAATGTGTTATTCTATCAGCATCCCAATGAGGCCAGTGCATTTCCTGCATCTGCTTCCACATCATCACATTATCAAAATGTGTTATTGTATCAGCATCCCAATGAGGCCAGTGCATTTCCTGCATCTGCTTCCACATCATCACATTATCAAAAGGTGTCCCAACAATCAAAGCAATAATCCACTGTGACAAAAAGAAGTCTGTCTCCTGTGCAATCAATACGTTATGAACAAACTGGAAAAACCAACTCGACCCAATTTCACTCTCATCCACATCCGCCACATGCACACATCCAAAGCCTAAGCCTACACCACACACAAACGACACCAGAACGACACAGACATAACACAACGTGTAACACTTACATTGATAAAAGGTTTTCATCCGTAGGCCCGTTGCCCACTCCACACTGAGCACATTTTCCAAACGTACTCCATAACACGCAACACAGCAAGATATTCAAAAACACCGCAAGATATTCAAAAACCTACCCACAACACACAACTAAGGCCTAAAAGTTTAACGTTCATCCATAACTATCACGTGGTCGGCATAAAAGTGACCTTGACCCAATGCACAGACCAATGAAACGGTCGAAAAAGGTAAACATCAAAAGTAGGCCAACTAGGGGGGGGTCTCAAAGGTGCAAACATCATCAATGTTCAAATCATTTTGGATAAAGTAAAGTTACAACGAATTTTTTTTCCCTTTCTTTTTAACGCAAAAATAAACAGAAACAAAACACCAAATACAAAACTGCAACAAGCAACATTAGCTAAGCTATGAATCAAGAAGTAGAACTTCGATCTGTACTAGCAGACGACTTTGCTTAGTAGACGATAACACAGACGCATTGCACTAGAGCATCAACGTAGCTCTCTCAGATCAACCAGAGACTTCACAGTGCCTATCTTCCCACTCACCGTTTTGACAACAACGTTCCCATTCTTGGACCAGGCCTGTTGACAGATACTAGTGTCACTCCTTACTGAGCACAACAGCGAGTAAGTCCTTGGGGTTAAGTCCTCAACCAGAGTTACCCTTGTGCCCTTGAGGTTTCGTCGAGCATACAAAACAACCAACTTGAAACACTCACACTGATGGACACTTAAAGACGCCCAGGCCGCACTATTAATAAATCACACTCACACCCGCACTTATAACGAGAGAGAGAGAAAGAGAACGAGAGAGAGAAAGAGACAGACAGACAGACAGAGACAGAGACAGAGACAGACACAGAGAGTCAGACAGAGGGACAGACAGAGAAAGAGAGAAGAGAGAGACACACAAAAACAGAGACAGAGATATATAGGACTGAAATACAGTTGCATGCATCATAAAATAAAAACTTACTATAATTTGTACATACAATAGTCACAAAAAAGTCACATAATATTCAATATTAATAAACATTCACACACACACACACACACACACACACACACACACTTACATACCCCACCCACCCCCTACATACACACACACACACACACACACACACACACACACACATACACTCACACACACACGACACGCACGTACACGCACACGCGCACACACACAAACACACACACACGATTAGTGGAAAGACATTAAATGAATGACACTCACACACATACTGATGAAATAGCATTTTAAAACACTTATAACGTAAAATCATTTTAAAACAGTGAGACAAACTGGATAAAGAAATAAAAATACACAAGTACATAAAATGTTCACAATATTAAAATACACCCATCCAGCCCATCCTTTCACAAACACACACACACACACACACCCAACACAGCAATTTCACGCACGCACGCACGCACACACACGACGCGCACGCACACACGCACGCACGCACAGACACACATACACACACACACACATACACGCTCACATACGCGCATGTACATACACGCACGCAAGCTTTAAAAGTTGCCCTTGGGATACCCACCTATGCAGTAAACAAACTAGTTTACAGAGACATAGAATGGCTCCCACTACCAAACCTAATGAAACTAAACTGTGCCATTTTTTTAATCAGATGGTACGCAGCAAAAACTGGTTCAGACAAAGAATTTTTACAAAATATTAACGATCCATTTTTTGATTATTCAAAGCTACAATTTAAAAAAACTCAACTTTACAAAAAAAACAAAAAATATAATATATTACACTAAAGATTTACTTCAAGAGGCAGATTTAAATTTTTATGATGTAGCCCCCTACCCCACGGCGGTTTTTCCGCAGTGGGAGAGGGAGGAAATACATTATGATACTTCAATAAGTGAAGCCTACTCTAAACAAGAGGTTAATTTAATATCAATAGCCGCAAAAGAAAAAGTGTTAAGTTAAAAACGACACTTACAATTTTTTACTGACGGCTCCAAAATTAACCAAAACATTGGATGTGCTTTTACTATTCCAGCACTTGAAATAACTAAAGCTTTCAAATTAAATGACCATTTATCCATTTTTAGTGCAGAATTGTGGGCATTAATGGACGCCTGTGCTTTCATAAACAACTTAACGAATTTTCCACGTAATGTAGTAATATTTACAGACTCCTTGTCTTCCATCCAGGCTCTCCAAGGAGAGATAAAAAAACAGAATAGAAGTGATAAATGAAATAAAATTGATTCTTCATCAAATCATTATAAAAGGCATTAATTTACAGATAACTTGGATTCTTTCCCATAGCGGAATAGTAGGCAACGACCAAGCTGATAGGGCCGCTAAAAGAGCCGCTATTGGAATTTCAGGAGTCCAAACTAATATTAAATTATCCGTTTCTGAAACCAAAAGTAAAAATTAAATCATCAGCTCTCCTTCAGTGGGCCAAAGAACTAGATGAATATGCTAGTATCCACGGTTGGGACCATAATATAGTTGGAGAAGGGCTTTTTTTCAAAATCAGTCCTCTACAATCGTTAATTTTCAGAATAAGAACTTAATCTTATTTGTACAAATATGTCGAGGTCATGTGCCCATGTGGTCAGGTCCTCGACATTAAACATCTGTTTAGTTTATGTGAAATTATTAAACCAGAACTTATATTATTAATTCAAAAGTTTGAAACTTATAAGATAAAGTTCACTAAAACAAATACGTTGAGAAAAGGAACTGAGGGGTGGGCCCCATTGGTTTGGATGGCCGAGACTCTTAGCCATTCAACCTTTGGCTGTTATTTCTAAAACCCTGTATATTATTGTAACCGGGATAGATGACCTCGTATACCTCGACAAAGATACACTACATTTTACCCCCATTTTTAACTAATTCGGTTATATAACTTCGTTAAATAGGTGAGGGTGGGGTCCCTCCGGACCGCGGGCCGGACGCTTAGCTACAATCCACTCCCATGTCCACACCTTCCCTTTTTAAACAGCACATACGGAGATGTGCCAAATAAACTCTTTTGAGTTTCCCACTTTTAAAACCCTTCCTCACGCCTAGCATTTGTGCTCCCCCCTACTATGTACATGGACTACTTAAGCGATGCCTTTCCTCTGCTCGGGTCGGGGAGGAGGGGTCCCTCTCCCTCCCTCCCCCCGGCCCCAGTAAGTCAGAATCGTTAACCGCCCCCTCCTCTACTGAATATAGGACTTAACTGTATATGATGCTACTGTAAAAAAAAAAAAAAAAAAACTTTTAAATAATATCATATTGGAATCTGTAAACAATAATATCGAAGAACTTGTTAAACAATTTGATCATACATTTAACTAAAACATTTTTTTATAACAAGCATTAAACATATGCATTATCAGAATAGACAGGATCCCTATTACAGAGCAATTAATATGCTCTTTTTGTAAATACTTAGGTTTTTT
>JAGGCT020003261.1:0-14707 GCA_017654935.2 Phymorhynchus buccinoides | reverse complement strand
AGAAAGAGAAGCAGACAGACAGATGGACATAGACACAGACACAGAGAAGAAAGAGAAGCAGACAGACAGATGGACATAGACACAGACACAGAGAAGAAAGAGAAGCAGACAGACAGATGGACATAGACACAGACACAGAAAGAGAAGCAGACAGACAGATGGACATAGACACAGACACAGAAAGAGAAGCAGACAGACAGATGGACATAGACACAGACACAGAGAAGAAAGAGAAGCAGACAGACAGATGGACATAGACACAGACACAGAGAAGAAAGAGAAGCAGACAGACAGATGGACATAGACACAGACACAGAAAGAGAAGCAGACAGACAGATGGACATAGACACAGACACAGACAAGAAAGAGAAGCAGACAGACAGATGGACATAGACACAGACACAGACAGAAAGAGAAGCAGACAGACAGATGGACATAGACACAGACACAGAAAGAGAAGCAGACAGACAGATGGACATAGACACAGACACAGACAAGAAAGAGAAGCAGACAGACAGATGGACATAGACACAGACACAGACAAAAAGAGAAGCAGACAGACAGATGGACATAGACACAGACACAGAAAGAGAAGCAGACAGACAGATGGACATAGACACAGACACAGAAAGAGAAGCAGACAGACAGATGGACATAGACACAGACACAGAAAGAGAAGCAGACAGACAGATGGACATAGACACAGACACAGAGAGAAGAGAGACAGACAGATGGACATAGACACAGACACAGACACAGAAAGAGAAGCAGACAGACAGATGGACATAGACACAGACACAGACACAGAAAGAGAAGCAGACAGACAGATGGACATAGACACAGACACAGAAAGAGAAGCAGACAGACAGATGGACATAGACACAGACACAGACAAGAAAGAGAAGCAGACAGACAGATGGACATAGACACAGACACAGAAAGAGAAGCAGACAGACAGATGGACATAGACACAGACACAGAAAAGAAAGAGAAGCAGACAGACAGATGGACATAGACACAGACACAGACACAGAAAGAGAAGCAGACAGACAGATGGACATAGACACAGACACAGAAAGAGAAGCAGACAGACAGAAAGAGAAGCAGACAGACAGATGGACATAGACACAGACACAGACACAGAAAGAGAAGCAGACAGACAGATGGACATAGACACAGACACAGAAAGAGAAGCAGACAGACAGATGGACATAGACACAGACACAGAAAGAGAGAAGCAGACAGACAGATGGACATAGACACAGACACAGACAAGAAAGAGAAGCAGACAGACAGATGGACATAGACACAGACACAGACACAAAAGAGAAGCAGACAGACAGATGGACATAGACACAGACACAGACAAGAAAGAGAAGCAGACAGACAGATGGACATAGACACAGACACAGAAAGAGAGAAGCAGACAGACAGATGGACATAGACACAGACACAGAAAGAAAGAGAAGCAGACAGACAGATGGACATAGACACAGACACAGAAAGAGAAGCAGACAGACAGACAGATGGACACAGACACAGACACAGAAAGAGAAGCAGACAGACAGATGGACATAGACACAGACACAGACAAGAAAGAGAAGACAGACAGACAGACATAGACACAGACACAGACACAGAAAGAGAAGCAGACAGACAGATGGACATAGACACAGACACAGAGAAGAAAGAGAAGCAGACAGACAGACACAGACACAGACACAGAGACACAGACACAGACAAGAAAGAGAAGCAGACAGACAGATGGACATAGACACAGACACAGAAAGAAAGAGAAGCAGACAGACAGATGGACATAGACACAGACACAGACAAGAAAGAGAAGCAGACAGACAGATGGACATAGACACAGACACAGAAAAGAGAAGCAGACAGACAGATGGACATAGACACAGACACAGAGAAGAAAGAGAAGCAGACAGACAGATGGACATAGACACAGACACAGAAAGAGAAGCAGACAGACAGATGGACATAGACACAGACACAGAGAAGAAAGAGAAGCAGACAGACAGATGGACATAGACACAGACACAGACAAAAAGAGAAGCAGACAGACAGATGGACATAGACACAGACACAGAGAAGAAAGAGAAGCAGACAGACAGATGGACATAGACACAGACACAGAAAGAGAAGCAGACAGACAGATGGACATAGACACAGACACAGACACAGAAAGAGAAGCAGACAGACAGATGGACATAGACACAGACACAGAGAAGAAAGAGAAGCAGACAGACAGATGGACATAGACACAGACACAGAAAGAGAAGCAGACAGACAGATGGACATAGACACAGACACAGACAGAAAGAGAAGCAGACAGACAGATGGACATAGACACAGACACAGACACAGAAAGAGAAGCAGACAGACAGATGGACATAGACACAGACACAGAGAAGAAAGAGAAGCAGACAGACAGATGGACATAGACACAGACACAGACAAGAAAGAGAAGCAGACAGACAGATGGACATAGACACAGACACAGAGAAGAAAGAGAAGCAGACAGACAGATGGACATAGACACAGACACAGAAAGAGAAGCAGACAGACAGATGACATAGACACAGACACAGAGAAGAAAGAGAAGCAGACAGACAGATGGACATAGACACAGACACAGAAAGAGAAGCAGACAGACAGATGGACATAGACACAGACACAGAGAAGAAAGAGAAGCAGACAGACAGATGGACATAGACACAGACACAGAGAAAGAGAAGCAGACAGACAGATGGACATAGACACAGACACAGAAAGAAAGAAAGCAGACAGACAGATGGACATAGACACAGACACAGACACAGAGAAGAAAGAGAAGCAGACAGACAGATGGACATAGACACAGACACAGAGAAGAAAGAGAAGCAGACAGACAGATGGACATAGACACAGACACAGAAAGAGAAGCAGACAGACAGATGGACATAGACACAGACACAGACAGAAAGAGAAGCAGACAGACAGATGGACATAGACACAGACACAGAAAGAAAGAGAAGCAGACAGACAGATGGACATAGACACAGACACAGAAAAAGAGAAGCAGACAGACAGATGGACATAGACACAGACACAGAAAGAGAAAGCAGACAGACAGATGGACATAGACACAGACACAGAAAGAGAAGCAGACAGACAGATGGACATAGACACAGACACAGACAAGAGAAGCAGACAGACAGATGGACATAGACACAGACACAGAAAGAAAGAGAAGCAGACAGACAGATGGACATAGACACAGACACAGACAAGAAAGAGAAGCAGACAGACAGATGGACATAGACACAGACACAGAAAGAGAAGCAGACAGACAGATGGACATAGACACAGACACAGAAAGAGAAGCAGACAGACAGATGGACATAGACACAGACACAGACAAGAAAGAGAAGCAGACAGACAGATGGACATAGACACAGACACAGAAAGAGAGAAGCAGACAGACAGATGGACATAGACACAGACACAGACACAGAAGAAAGAGAAGCAGACAGACAGATGGACATAGACACAGACACAGAAAGAGAAAGAGAAGACAGACAGACAGAGACAGACAGATGGACATAGACACAGACACAGAAAGAGAAGCAGACAGACAGATGGACATAGACACAGACACAGACAAGAAAGAGAAGCAGACAGACAGATGGACATAGACACAGACACAGACAAAAAGAGAAGCAGACAGACAGATGGACATAGACACAGACACAGAAAGAGAAGCAGACAGACAGATGGACATAGACACAGACACAGACACAGAAAGAGAAGCAGACAGACAGATGGACATAGACACAGACACAGACACAGAAAGAGAAGCAGACAGACAGATGGACATAGACACAGACACAGAAAAGACAACAGATGAGAGCAGACAGACAGATGGACATAGACACAGACACAGACACAGAAAGAGAAGCAGACAGACAGATGGACATAGACACAGACACAGAAAGAGAAGCAGACAGACAGATGGACATAGACACAGACACAGACACAGAAAGAGAAGCAGACAGACAGATGGACATAGACACAGACACAGACAAGAAAGAGAAGCAGACAGACAGATGGACATAGACACAGACACAGACAAGAAAGAGAAGCAGACAGACAGATGGACATAGACACAGACACAGAAAGAAAGAGAAGCAGACAGACAGATGGACATAGACACAGACACAGAAAGAGAAAGCAGACAGACAGATGGACATAGACACAGACACAGAAAAAGAGAAGCAGACAGACAGATGGACATAGACACAGACACAGAAAGAAAGAGAAGCAGACAGACAGATGGACATAGACACAGACACAGAAAGAAAGAGCAGACAGACAGATGGACATAGACACAGACACAGACACAGAAAGAGAAGCAGACAGACAGATGGACATAGACACAGACACAGACAAGAAAGAGAAGCAGACAGACAGATGGACATAGACACAGACACAGAAAGAGAAGCAGACAGACAGATGGACATAGACACAGACACAGACAAGAAAGAGAAGCAGACAGACAGATGGACATAGACACAGACACAGAAAGAGAAGCAGACAGACAGATGATAGACACAGACACAGACACAGAAAGAGAAGCAGACAGACAGATGGACATAGACACAGACACAGAAAGAAAGAGAAGCAGACAGACAGATGGACATAGACACAGACACAGACAAGAAAGAGAAGCAGACAGACAGATGGACATAGACACAGACACAGAAAGAGAAGAAGACAGACAGATGACATAGACACAGACACAGAAAGAGAAGCAGACAGACAGATGGACATAGACACAGACACAGAGAAGAAAGAGAAGCAGACAGACAGATGGACATAGACACAGACACAGACACAGAAAGAGAAGCAGACAGACAGATGGACATAGACACAGACACAGAAAGAGAAGCAGACAGACAGATGGACATAGACACAGACACAGACAAGAAAGAGAAGCAGACAGACAGATGGACATAGACACAGACACAGAAAGAAAGAGAAGCAGACAGACAGATGGACATAGACACAGACACAGACAAGAAAGAGAAGCAGACAGACAGATGGACATAGACACAGACACAGACAAGAAAGAGAAGCAGACAGACAGATGGACATAGACACAGACACAGACACAGAAAGAGAAGCAGACAGACAGATGGACATAGACACAGACACAGAAAGAGAAGCAGACAGACAGATGGACATAGACACAGACACAGACAAGAAAGAGAAGCAGACAGACAGATGGACATAGACACAGACACAGAAAGAAAGAGAAGCAGACAGACAGATGGACATAGACACAGACACAGACAGAAAGAGAAGCAGACAGACAGATGGACATAGACACAGACACAGAAAGAGAAGCAGACAGACAGATGGACATAGACACAGACACAGACAAGAAAGAGAAGCAGACAGACAGATGGACATAGACACAGACACAGACAAGAAAGAGAAGCAGACAGACAGATGGACATAGACACAGACACAGAGAAGAAAGAGAAGCAGACAGACAGATGGACATAGACACAGACACAGAAAGAGAAGCAGACAGACAGATGGACATAGACACAGACACAGAAAGAAAGAGAAGCAGACAGACAGATGGACATAGACACAGACACAGAAAGAAAGAGAAGCAGACAGACAGATGGACATAGACACAGACACAGAAAGAAAGAGAAGCAGACAGACAGATGGACATAGACACAGACACAGACAAGAAAGAGAAGCAGACAGACAGATGGACATAGACACAGACACAGACAAGAAAGAGAAGCAGACAGACAGATGGACATAGACACAGACACAGAAAGAGAAGCAGACAGACAGATGGACATAGACACAGACACAGACACAGAAAGAGAAGCAGACAGACAGATGGACATAGACACAGACACAGAGACAGAAAGAGAAGCAGACAGACAGATGGACATAGACACAGACACAGACAAAAAGAGAAGCAGACAGACAGATGGACATAGACACAGACACAGAAAGAGAAAGCAGACAGACAGATGGACATAGACACAGACACAGAAAGAGAGAAGCAGACAGACAGATGGACATAGACACAGACACAGAGAAGAAAGAGAAGCAGACAGACAGATGGACATAGACACAGACACAGACACAGAAAGAGAAGCAGACAGACAGATGGACATAGACACAGACACAGACAAAAAGAGAAGCAGACAGACAGATGGACATAGACACAGACACAGAGAAGAATGAGAAGCAGACAGACAGATGGACATAGACACAGACACAGAAAGAGAAGAAGACAGACAGATGGACATAGACACAGACACAGACAAGAAAGAGAAGCAGACAGACAGATGGACATAGACACAGACACAGAAAGAAAGAGAAGCAGACAGACAGATGGACATAGACACAGACACAGAAAGACAGAGAAGCAGACAGATGGACATAGACACAGACACAGAGAAGAAAGAGAAGCAGACAGACAGATGGACATAGACACAGACAAGAAAGAGAAGCAGACAGACAGATGGCCATAGACACAGACACAGAAAGAGAAGCAGACAGACAGATGGACATAGACACAGACACAGAAAGAGACAGACAGACAGATGGACATAGACACAGACACAGAAAGAGAAGCAGACAGACAGATGGACATAGACACAGACACAGAAAGAAAGAGAAGCAGACAGACAGATGGACATAGACACAGACACAGAAAGAGAGAGAAGCAGACAGACAGATGGACATAGACACAGACACAGACACAGAAAGAGAAGCAGACAGACAGATGGACATAGACACAGACACAGACACAGAAAGAGAAGCAGACAGACAGATGGACATAGACACAGACACAGAAAGAGAAGCAGACAGACAGATGGACATAGACACAGACACAGACAGAGAAAGAGAAGCAGACAGACAGATGGACATAGACACAGACACAGAAAGAAAGAGAAGCAGACAGACAGATGGACATAGACACAGACACAGAAAGAGAGAAGCAGACAGACAGATGGACATAGACACAGACACAGACAAGAAAGAGAAGCAGACAGACAGATGGACATAGACACAGACACAGAAAGAGAAGCAGACAGACAGATGGACATAGACACAGACACAGACACAGAAAGAGAAGCAGACAGACAGATGGACATAGACACAGACACAGAAAGAAAGAAAGCAGACAGACAGATGGACATAGACACAGACACAGACAAGAAAGAGAAGCAGACAGACAGATGGACATAGACACAGACACAGACAAGAAAGAGAAGCAGACAGACAGATGGACATAGACACAGACACAGAAAGAGAAAGCAGACAGACAGATGGACATAGACACAGACACAGACACAGAAAGAGAAGCAGACAGACAGATGGACATAGACACAGACACAGACACAGAAAAGAGAAGAGAGACAGACAGATGGACATAGACACAGACACAGAGAAGAAAGAGAAGCAGACAGACAGATGGACATAGACACAGACACAGACACAGAAAGAGAAGCAGACAGACAGATGGACATAGACACAGACACAGAAAGAGAAGCAGACAGACAGATGGACATAGACACAGACACAGATGAGAGAAGCAGACAGACAGATGGACATAGACACAGACACAGAAAGAGAAGCAGACAGACAGATGGACATAGACACAGACACAGACAAGAAAGAGAAGCAGACAGACAGATGGACATAGACACAGACACAGAAAGAGAAGCAGACAGACAGATGGACATAGACACAGACACAGAAAGAGAGAAGCAGACAGACAGATGGACATAGACACAGACACAGAAAGAGAAGCAGACAGACAGATGGACATAGACACAGACACAGACAGAAAGAGAAGCAGACAGACAGATGGACATAGACACAGACACAGACAGATGGACATAGACACAGACACAGACACAGAAAGAGAAGCAGACAGACAGATGGACATAGACACAGACACAGACACAGAAAGAGAAGCAGACAGACAGATGGACATAGACACAGACACAGAAAGAAAGAGAAGCAGACAGACAGATGGACATAGACACAGACACAGAGAAGAAAGAGAAGCAGACAGACAGATGGACATAGACACAGACACAGACAAAAAGAGAAGCATACAGACAGATGGACATAGACACAGACACAGAAAGAGAAGCAGACAGACAGATGGACATAGACACAGACACAGACAAGAAAGAGAAGCAGACAGACAGATGGACATAGACACAGACACAGAAAGAGAAAGCAGACAGACAGATGGACATAGACACAGACACAGACACAGAAAGAGAAGCAGACAGACAGATGGACATAGACACAGACACAGACAAAAAGAGAAGCAGACAGACAGATGGACATAGACACAGACACAGAAAGAGAGAAGCAGACAGACAGATGGACATAGACACAGACACAGACAGAAAGAGAAGCAGACAGACAGATGGACATAGACACAGACACAGACAAGAAAGAGAAGCAGACAGACAGATGGACATAGACACAGACACAGACAAAAAGAGAAGCAGACAGACAGATGGACATAGACACAGACACAGAGAAGAAAGAGAAGCAGACAGACAGATGGACATAGACACAGACACAGACACAGAAAGAGAAGCAGACAGACAGATGGACATAGACACAGACACAGAAAGAGAAGCAGACAGACAGATGGACATAGACACAGACACAGAAAGAAAGAGAAGCAGACAGACAGATGGACATAGACACAGACACAGACACAGAAAGAGAAGCAGACAGACAGATGGACATAGACACAGACACAGAAAGAGAAAGCAGACAGACAGATGGACATAGACACAGACACAGACAAGAAAGAGAAGCAGACAGACAGATGGACATAGACACAGACACAGACACAGAAAGAGAAGCAGACAGACAGATGGACATAGACACAGACACAGACACAGAAAGAGAAGCAGACAGACAGATGGACATAGACACAGACACAGAAAGAGAAGCAGACAGACAGATGGACATAGACACAGACACAGACACAGAAAGAGAAGCAGACAGACAGATGGACATAGACACAGACACAGACAAGAAAGAGAAGCAGACAGACAGATGGACATAGACACAGACACAGAAAAGAGAAGCAGACAGACAGATGGACATAGACACAGACACAGACACAGAAAGAGAAGCAGACAGACAGACAGACAGATGGACATAGACACAGACACAGAAAGAGAAGCAGACAGACAGATGGACATAGACACAGACACAGACACAGAAAGAGAAGCAGACAGACAGATGGACATAGACACAGACACAGAAAGAAAGAGAAGCAGACAGACAGATGGACATAGACACAGACACAGACAGAAAGAGAAGCAGACAGACAGATGGACATAGACACAGACACAGAAAGAGAAGAAGCAGACAGACAGATGGACATAGACACAGACACAGAGAAGAAAGAGAAGCAGACAGACAGATGGACATAGACACAGACACAGACAAGAGAAGCAGACAGACAGATGGACATAGACACAGACACAGAAAGAGAAAGCAGACAGACAGATGGACATAGACACAGACACAGACAAGAAAGAGAAGCAGACAGACAGATGGACATAGACACAGACACAGAAAGAGAAGCAGACAGACAGATGGACATAGACACAGACACAGAAAGAAAGAGAAGCAGACAGACAGATGGACATAGACACAGACACAGAGAAGAAAGAGAAGCAGACAGACAGATGGACATAGACACAGACACAGAAAGAGAAGCAGACAGACAGATGGACATAGACACAGACACAGAAAGAGAAGCAGACAGACAGATGGACATAGACACAGACACAGACAAGAAAGAGAAGCAGACAGACAGATGGACATAGACACAGACACAGACAAGAAAGAGAAGCAGACAGACAGATGGACATAGACACAGACACAGAGAAGAAAGAGAAGCAGACAGACAGATGGACATAGACACAGACACAGACAAAAAAGAGAAGCAGACAGACAGATGGACATAGACACAGAGAAGAAAGAGAAGCAGACAGACAGATGGACATAGACACAGACACAGAAAGAAAGAGAAGCAGACAGACAGATGGACATAGACACAGACACAGACACAGAAAGAGAAGCAGACAGACAGATGGACATAGACACAGACACAGACACAGAAAGAGAAGCAGACAGACAGATGGACATAGACACAGACACAGAAAGAGAAGCAGACAGACAGATGGACATAGACACAGACACAGACAAAAAGAGAAGCAGACAGACAGATGGACATAGACACAGACACAGAAAGAGAAGCAGACAGACAGATGGACATAGACACAGACACAGAAAGAGAAAGAGAAGCAGACAGACAGATGGACATAGACACAGACACAGAAAGAAAGAGAAGCAGACAGACAGATGGACATAGACACAGACACAGACACAGAAAGAGAAGCAGACAGACAGATGGACATAGACACAGACACAGACAAAAGAGAAGCAGACAGACAGATGGACATAGACACAGACACAGAAAGAGAAGCAGACAGACAGATGGACATAGACACAGACACAGAGAAGAAAGAGAAGCAGACAGACAGATGGACATAGACACAGACACAGAGAAGAAAGAGAAGCAGACAGACAGATGGACATAGACACAGACACAGAAAAAGAGAAGCAGACAGACAGATGGACATAGACACAGACACAGAAACAGACAGACAGATGGACATAGACACAGACACAGAAAGAAAGAGAAGCAGACAGACAGATGGACATAGACACAGACACAGAAAGAGAAGCAGACAGACAGATGGACATAGACACAGACACAGATAAGAAAGAGAAGCAGACAGACAGATGGACATAGACACAGACACAGAAAGAAAGAGAAGCAGACAGACAGATGGACATAGACACAGACACAGACAAGAAAGAGAAGCAGACAGACAGATGGACATAGACACAGACACAGACAGAAAGAGAAGCAGACAGACAGATGGACATAGACACAGACACAGAAAGAAAGAGAAGCAGACAGACAGATGGACATAGACACAGACACAGAAAGAGAAGCAGACAGACAGATGGACATAGACACAGACACAGAAAGAGAAAGCAGACAGACAGATGGACATAGACACAGACACAGAAAGAGAAGCAGACAGACAGATGGACATAGACACAGACACAGACACAGAAAGAGAAGCAGACAGACAGATGGACATAGACACAGACACAGACACAGAAAGAGAAGCAGACAGACAGATGGACATAGACAGACACAGACACAGAAAGAGAAGCAGACAGACAGATGGACATAGACACAGACACAGACAAGAAAGAGAAGCAGACAGACAGATGGACATAGACACAGACACAGAAAGAGAAGCAGACAGACAGATGGACATAGACACAGACACAGACACAGAAAGAGAAGCAGACAGACAGATGGACATAGACACAGACACAGACACAGAAAGAGAAGCAGACAGACAGATGGACATAGACACAGACACAGAAAGAGAAGCAGACAGACAGATGGACATAGACACAGACACAGAGAAGAAAGAGAAGCAGACAGACAGATGGACATAGACACAGACACAGAAAGAGAAGAAGCAGACAGACAGATGGACATAGACACAGACACAGAGAAGAAAGAGAAGCAGACAGACAGATGGACATAGACACAGACACAGAGAAGAAAGAGAAGCAGACAGACAGATGGACATAGACACAGACACAGAAAGAGAAAGCAGACAGACAGACAGACAGATGGACATAGACACAGACACAGAAAGAGAAGCAGACAGACAGATGGACATAGACACAGACACAGAAAGAGAAAGCAGACAGACAGATGGACATAGACACAGACACAGAGAAAGAGAAGCAGACAGACAGATGGACATAGACACAGACACAGAAAGAGAAGCAGACAGACAGATGGACATAGACACAGACACAGAAAGAGAAAGCAGACAGACAGATGGACATAGACACAGACACAGAAAGAGAAGCAGACAGACAGATGGACATAGACACAGACACAGACAAAGAAAGAGAAGCAGACAGACAGATGGACATAGACACAGACACAGACAAGAGAAGCAGACAGACAGATGGACATAGACACAGACACAGAAAGAGAGAGAAGCAGACAGACAGATGGACATAGACACAGACACAGACAAGAAAGAGAAGCAGACAGACAGATGGACATAGACACAGACACAGACAAGAAAGAGAAGCAGACAGACAGATGGACATAGACACAGACACAGAAAGAGAAGCAGACAGACAGATGGACATAGACACAGACACAGACAAGAAAGAAAGCAGACAGACAGATGGACATAGACACAGACACAGACAGAAAGAGAAGCAGACAGACAGATGGACATAGACACAGACACAGAAAGAAAGAGAAGCAGACAGACAGATGGACATAGACACACAGACACAGAAAGAGAAGCAGACAGACAGATGGACATAGACACAGACACAGAAAGAAAGAGAAGCAGACAGACAGATGGACATAGACACAGACACAGAGAAGAAAGAGAAGCAGACAGACAGATGGACATAGACACAGACACAGAAAGAGAAAGCAGACAGACAGATGGACATAGACACAGACACAGAAAGAGAAGCAGACAGACAGATGGACATAGACACAGACACAGAAAGAGAAGCAGACAGACAGATGGACATAGACACAGACACAGAAAGAGAAAGCAGACAGACAGATGGACATAGACACAGACACAGAAAGAAAGAAAGCAGACAGACAGATGGACATAGACACAGACACAGACAAGAAAGAGAAGCAGACAGACAGATGGCATAGACACAGACACAGAGAAGAAAGAGAAGCAGACAGACAGATGGACATAGACACAGACACAGACAAGAAAGAGAAGCAGACAGACAGATGGACATAGACACAGACACAGACAAAGAGAAGCAGACAGACAGACAGATGGACATAGACACAGACACAGACAAGAAAGAGAAGCAGACAGACAGATGGACATAGACACAGACACAGAGAAGAAAGAGAAGCAGACAGACAGATGGACATAGACACAGACACAGAACACAGACACAGAAAGAGAAGCAGACAGACAGATGGACATAGACACAGACACAGACAAGAAAGAGAAGCAGATGAAGTTAGAGAGGTTGAATTAGAAAGGTCAGCGTAAACTCAGGGCAGAGAACGAGTGCGGCAAATAAGTAGTCTTAGTATAGAGAACGAACACTCGCTGGCAAAGCCATTACTGACAGTCATATAAAACCTGTCCTGACATAAACCATGTTCATCTGCGAGCCAGTTTCTTTGCCTTTTCTCTTTATTATTTCTTTTTGTGAATTCATTACTGTGGGCTATTTAGTTGTTGCTGCTGTTAGGCTTCTGATGCCTGAGCATTCTTACGACCCCCACGAAGTGTCAAATTCCCTCTTATGCTAGAAGATTTCTAAGATTCTTAACAGCTATAAGATGCGGAAAAAACGTAAAAAACCGGATTTGTGAACATGACTGGTGGGTCTTTAAGGTATCGTACACGCAAACAAAACTGTCGTTTGACTATGGCAGAATAGAACTAGAAAAATATAATAGGGACATCTTCCTATTGGCAGGCGCGATGTTATTATCGACTGGGTTCCCATGGAAGGAGAGTAGTGTGAGTATGTGTCTGTGTAGTGTGAGTACACGTGAGTGCTTGATTGGGAGTGTGAGCGTGTGGGATGTGTGTGCGTGCGGGCGCGCGTGTTTGGTAAGTGTATGCGAGTAGTTTAGTGTGCGTGTCAGTGAGTAATGTGATTATCTGGTGTTTGAAATGTGTGTGGTATGTGGTGTGTGTGTTTGTGTGCAAGAAACGCGGTCACGCTGTGGCGTGTGGTCTGTTTGCGACTTGGTGTGTATGTTGTGCGTGTGTGTGCGTGTTGAGTGTTCAATTATGATTGTAAAGCGCTTGTGCGATAAAAAAGCGCTATTAAATTATCGTATATTCAAGAATAGGCGCTTTTATAGAAGCGTACTACTATTTGGCATAATTGGATTTCATTTTCCTTGATAAGAACCTTGGGAAAACTACCCTCCATTTGTGTTGCCAATATACCAGATCGAACAAAAAGTTTAAAAGTTTAGAAGATGTAGTCTACATTATACCATATATAAGATTAATACTATGTGAGCCTGGCTGATTATGGAAACTAGAAAAAAGATTGTCATGTAGTTTATCAAACTAACGGAGTTCGTGTACGATTTAATTCAAAATACAACATATCTCCTGAGGTAGATTGCAGAAACCATCTCCAGCGTCGTAAGTATATTCCTTTGATGCAACATTAGGAATATGTTAATCAATTATAAACAGTTGCTTTTTTCCCCAGTTATCTTTTAACTGACAATTTCTATATATGTACATCAATAATCAAGCTAGTAAATGTCTATTTCAGACCTAATAGAATCGTATTTCAGTTGTCACACAGTAGTTTATCAATCATTTTTTTATTTCAACTTATATTTTCTGTTCTTTATATTTAATATTTATTTTATCTTTATTCCATTTATTTTTTTTTTCCATAAAAACAAAAGCTTTAATTCGTTTAAACATATTTATTAAAAACAAGTTGATTCCCCTCAACTATCATTGCTTTATCA
>JAGGCT020003260.1:0-14714 GCA_017654935.2 Phymorhynchus buccinoides | reverse complement strand
ATTTCCTTCAGCTAGGCTAGACTCTACACTTGTTGTTTTCTCCAAAATGGCCGATGCTCCCCTACTAACTTCAAATGTTTTATAACTTTGGAACAGAAAAAAATATACAATAATGGTTTCTTGTATCATTAGAAAGAGAATTGGTCTGAAATTTTCAAATGTATCAATTGAACGAAGGTTGAATACTCTCTTTCTATTAACTCACATCCACCAAATGATTACGATCACCTAGGGCAGTGCGTGGGTCGAGAAGCCAAAGTGCGACAAAACAAAGCATATATCTCCAAAAAGAATGTACACGTTCGACCTTTTGACCCTCCACCCACACAGGACACATCACAATGGTTGAGAGGAGCACATTCAAATGTATAGTCTTTCTCAGAATAGTCCTTTTGAACGGGCACCACTTAATGTCCTTTTCGTGGTGCTGGGGCAGATATCGGAAACGATTGACTGGCATAACAAAGACGGAAGGGGGTCTACAGAGGCGATTGTAGTGAAGTGTGATTATTGCGGCATTGCATATAAGGGATCGTCTAAGGGGAAGCCTTCAGATGCCTTCCACTACTATCGTCTAACTTATAGGAAGGAGTGTCGTGTTGTGTGTGTGGTGTGTGTGTGTGTTGTGTGGGTGCGTGCGTGTGGGCGTGTTGCGTGGTGCGTGCGTGCGTGTGTGGTGTGCGTGTTTGTGTGTGTGTGTGTGTGCGTGTGTGTGTGTGTGTGTGTGTGTGTGTGTTGTGGTGGTATGTGCGTGCGTGCGCTCGTGCGTGCTGCGCGTGTGTTTGTGTGTGTCCAGTGTATGTGTTCTGAACAAGTATGCAAGTTAATCACTTTCGTGGGGGGTCTGATTTCAACCTCAATGACCCAAGGTTAGTTTTTATCATTTAGGCTTTTTATAGTTTTACTCAATTTATAAGCACTAGCGCAACGCCGTGCACCGGTAAACGCCAGTACCAGGTATGCTGAGTACTGTTTGGCCGGGTCTGCGAAATATTATATTATTACGTTGTCTCTCTCCCTCCTTCCATCTTCTTCCCCCATCCCGTGTCCCCGTCCCTCGCTAAAGTAATCTCAGCTCTCACTCATTGAATAGCGCGATATTGTACCTCTCTAAAGTAAATCTCCGCTCTCCAACCCTTTTCTTGCCGTGCGCGCAGTACTGAAGTTCTTTCTTGTGTAGCTGTTTGTTTGTTGAAGGCTTGAAATCCCAGGTCCGTGCAAATTAAATTGGCTCTATCGTCGAGCGTTATGATGGTTGCTGTGAGATTTTGCCACCAAGATAGTCAATATCCCTGGTCATGCGCGGTTCAACTTTCGAGTTAATGTCGGGTATCATTGCGCCGCGGTTTTTGAAAGGTCCAAGCGCGCTATCGCGCGCGTGTATACATCGATTCGCTTCCAGTTTCGGGGGGCACACGATGACACTGTCCCGTCATCTACCTTCCAAATTTTAAGGCTGCTCCGTTCAGAAATACAGAATAGGGCGCCGAGAGGCCGGTGGAACGCGTTTTCGCGCATTTTGCCAAACCACGGGCGGCAATGACAACTGCCGCATTGGTTACCGTTGTCCATCGCCAGTTTAGGGCTGATAGCAAATTTGAAGCGATTCGGTCGAAAACGGCGGAGTTATAAATGCCTGTTCTGTGTTTTCACCACACACACAAACCAGGGACGGACGGCCGGACAGAAGCCTTTTTAATATAATGATAATGCAAATGACATATGCAAAGCAAAGTTATGCTGGTTCATACTCAATTGCAATGCAGCCTCTCATATTTTGTTTTCTATAAACAAACATCCGAACAACAAACTGCATAAAATTGGTGCCACGGCGCAATCCACAACACGCACGCACGCACGCACAACCCACGCACACCCACACGCACGACACACACACACACACACACACAGTACACGGAGGGGATAGAGAGAGGAGAGAGAGAGAGAGGAGAGGAGAGAGCGGAGAGGACGAGAGAGAGAGAGAGATGAGAGAGAAGAGACAGAAGACAGAGACCCAGATAGGGTTTGTGTGTGAGAGAGAGAGAGAGAGAGAGAGAGAGAGAGAGAGAGAGATGGATAGAGAGAGAGAGAGGAGATAGAGTGTGTGTGTGTGGTGTGTGTGTGTTGCGTCGGCTGGGGGCGCAGCGGGGCACCAGTGTAAACTGAAAACTGGACAACTACGTATCTTAACCCATTATGGCCCTATGCCCGGGAACGCAGAAGAAGAAAGAAAGAAGAAGAAGAAGAACCAGAAGGAGATAGAGAGAGAGAGAGAGAGAAGAGAGCAGAGAGAGAGAGAGAGAGAGAAAGAGAGAAGAGAGAGACAGCGACAGAACACTGGCACGTGCCAAACTTATTTAACAAGAGAAAGAGCGGCGAGAGAGAGAGAGTCGAGAAGAGAGAGAGAGAGAGGAGAGAGAGAGGAGAGAGGGAGTGAGAGCGAGCGAGAGAGTAGAGAGAGAGAAGAGAGGAGAGAGAGAGAGAGAGAGATAGAGAGAGCAGAGAGAGAGCCCACCCACGCACACGAAATCAATACGACCTGGTCAAAGCCAATCAGAACAACCGACTTAGCCGCAGACACAAAGGCCAAAGAGAGATGGGGGGTGTTTTTGAAATCCACAAAACCAATTTCTGCTTTTGCCACATCTAAAACCTCTCCCTGAGTCATTTGCCACTGTAGCTTGGCACCAGAAGAGGTGGACATTCCGTTTCTGTCTGTCTCTCTCTGTCTCCCTGTCTCCCCTCTCTCTCGTGTTGTGTCTCTCTCTCTTTTCTTCCGCTTCTCTCTCTCATTCTCTCTCTCTCTCCTCTCTCTCTCCTCTCCCCCCCCTCTCTCTCTCCTCTTCCACTCCTCTCTTTCTCTCCTCTCCTCCTCCCCCTCTCCTCCCTCTCTCCTCTCTGTGCATTGTTTTTGTTACCTTATTTTGTACAAGGTTGTATGTAGTGTGTTTTTGTGTTAACTCTATTATATTGTGCTTCTTAGTCTTGTAGTACATCATTGCCACATGCCATGTACCCCCCTTGGGCATAAGGGTTGTTCTTTGGGTAAAAAACTATTGGCCAATAGATAAATTGTTCATTGTCATTTCTCTTCTCGCTCTCTCTCGTTCTCTCATCTCCCCCTCCCCGTCTCCTCGACGAGGCTCTCTCTTCCGTCGGCCCGTACCCCTCTTCTCTCTCATCCTCCCTCCTCTCTCTCAATGGTGTTTTGCTCTCTCTGTCTAACTCCCCCCTTCTCTCTCCTCTCGCCTCTCCCTTGTTTCACCTCTCGCCTCAGTTGCTCTCTGTCCCTGTCTGTCCTCTCCTCTATTGTGCTTCTATGTCTCTGTCCATCTGGGCGCCCCCCCCCCCCTCTGTGTCCTCATCTCTCTGTAAAACTCTCTTCACTCCTCTTACTCCCTCGCTCCTCTCTGTCTCTCATCTCTCTCCCTCTCCTCTCTCCCTCTCTCCTTCTCTCTCTCTCTCTCTCTCTCTCTCATCCTCCCTTCCTCTCTCTTGCGCTCTCCTCTAACCTCATCTCATCTCTGTCTCTCTCTTTCCGTCTCTCTGTCTCCCCCATCTCTCTCTCTCATCTTCTCTCCCTCTCTCTCTCTCTCTCCCCCCTCTCTCTTCCTTCTCTCTCTCTCTCTCTCTCTCCTTCGTCCCTCTCTCTCTCTCTCCACTCCCACGCCTTCATCTCCCTCTCTCTGGCCTCTGTCCTCTCCCTCTCTCTCACCTCTCTCTTTCCCCCTCTCACTCCTCTCCTCCTCGTCTCTCTCTTCTCCTCTCTCTCACCCTCCCTCTCTCTCCCTCTCTCTCTCTCTCCCTCTCTCTCTCTCTCTCTCTCTCTCCCCTCTCATTCTCTCTCTCCCCTCTCTCTCTCTCTCTCCCTCTCTCTCCTCTCTCACCCCCCTCGTCTCTCTCTCTCCCTCCTCCCGTCTCTCTCTCTCATCTTCTCTCCCCCTCTCATCTCTCTCTCTCTCCTCTCTCTCTCCTCTCTCTCTCTGTTCTCGCCAGCTCTCGATCTTTCGCTCCCCGTCTCTCTCCTCTCTACTCTCTCTCTCTCTCGATCCCTCTCCCTCCCGGTCTCTCTCCTCTCTCTCCCTCTTCTCTCCTCTCTTTCCCCCCTCTCCATCTCTCTCTTCGGTCTCCTCTATCTCTATCCCCCTCTCTCCAATACTCTCACCTCTCCACCCCATCCCCCCTCTCTCTCTCTCTCCCTCTCTCTCTCTCTCCCACTCCCCCCATTTTCCTGTCTGTACGTCCCCCTCACCCCCAACCCCCACCTTCACTAAAACAGATGCATCTCTATGACGTCAACGAACAAAAATACATAATCCAACCAATCAGATGGACGCGTCCACACGCGCGTGCGACTTGATGAATTATTCATGAAGCTGTCGAAGCATGTGGAAAAAGTACGTGAACGTCCCAGTGATCACTGTGAGAGAGAGACAGAGAGACTCAGACTCACAGAAACTTGTATTTTACAAGGACAATAATTTAGGATTAGAGAGAAGGAGAGAGAAGAGAGAGAGAGAGAGAGAGAGAGAGAGAGGAGAACAGACTAGAGAAGAGATTTTACGAGAGAATAAGAGGCTCGGGAGAGGAGAGAGAGAGAGAGAGGAGCGAGAGAGAGAGAGAGAGAGAGAGAGAGAGAGAGCAGAGAGAGAGAGAGAGAGAGAGAGAGAGGAGAGAGAGAGAGAGAGAGAGGAGAGAGAGAGATAGAGAGAGAGAGAGAGAGAGGAGAGAGAGACAGAGACATCAGAGAAGCAGAGAACAGAGAGAGGGGAGAGAGAGAGAGATTAGAGAGAGAGAGAGTAGAGAGAGAGAGAGACAGAGAGAGAGAGAGATGAGAGAGAGAGAGAGGGGGGGGAGGGGGGGGGGGGGGGTCCGTCAATCAAACACGATTTAGCTAATCATTTTTGTTCAGAACCTGAAAGTTTCAGTCATGCTTGATGAATAAGTTGAATAGTAAAATGTATGTACGTATGTATGTATGTATGTATGTAATGTATGTATGTATGTATGTATGTATGTATGTATGTATGTATGTATGTATGTATGCCAGTCAGTCGTTTCCGACCATGACTGCCAGATAGCAGAGGCGGGTGGGGGTGGGGGTCAAATGCTTTATAGTGGAGATTTGTTGCCCAGGGTACATCCCCAATCTCTCGGACAAAGGGGCTCGAGAACTGCTGGCGTTTGGGAAGGTCCCCAAAGGCCAACCCCATCCCCTTTGGCTGCAGCAACCAGAGCCCGGTGCAAAAATACCCCCCTCGTTTGAGAGTCATAGGTCTTCCACAAGAGACTAATCTGTGCCATGACTTTCCATTACTGTAGAAAATCATCTATTGTACAGCTCTCATGTTACTGTTGGCCCCTGCTACACAGGCTAAATGTCAACCAATGATAGAAGTCGTTTGAGCAAAGGGTCAATGGATAGTAAATAACAATAAAATGACACCATTACATTGCCCCTGAAGTCGGAGTATGGCCGCCCATGTGGTGGCGGGGCCCTTTAAAAGCAGCCATGTTAGGTTAGGTTAGGTTAGTCAGGTTAGTTAGGTTAGGTTAGGTACATTATAGGCACAGCGGCGGATCTGTGAAATTTGGGTTGCTCCCACCTGGAGAGCGCGTCGCAGCCAGAGACGCGCCACCCAATTGTTTTTTGTGGTTTTTGTTTTTTTGCATGCGATGTTTGTGTGACTGATGAGGAAGGGAGGGAGAGGGGGGTCAATTTGAACCCAAATGACAACTTTTTCGTTTGCCACTTCTGGGTTTTAAAAACGTGTGTGGCTAAGTGCATGGGCACAACGGGACCTCGGCTTATCGTCTCATCCATGCCGAAAGACTCCACGTTCAGACCGCGGTTAAGGGCCTTAGTGCAAATTGAGAGGAAAAATCCCCTGTGGGGACCCAGGTTCGAACTCGGGTTTGCTTGACACGAAAGGCGAACGCGATACCACTGTGCACTCTACACTGTGTACGTAGTCTTCCCAGCCCCAAGGCCATGCGGAATGTTTCACACGGCACGCAGGCACTGGGTATGCCCCCCCAGAGTTTTAAGAGCGTTTAAGATGGGGAACGAAAACAACAACAACACAACAACAACAACAACAACAACACCTTTACAAAGTACACCTTTACACAGAGACAAAGCAGAGGAGAGGAGAGACACAGAGAGAGGGGGAAAGAGGGGGAGAAACACCAGATAAATTAGCAACGACAATGCTGTTTAAAGAGCCACCCTGACGGATGAGTTTTTGTATAAGAAAAACACAAGAGAGAACAACTCCAGATCACCAGGAAAACACACTTTATTTTACAGAGATTGAGATTGCAACACTCACGTTTGCATCTGGTATTATAGCCTAGAAATCAAACAACCGTCAAAAATCGGCGATTCCTTCCTTTGGCTGGAGGTGCTGGAAGTCAAAAATTCTTGCACCCAAAGAGAAAGAGGAGGCATGTTGCCGTCTCTTTTCTATGGCTAATGGCCGCCACACGTTCCGTTTGTCACAAAATCGTCTGCACGAAATTTTCGCAAATACAAGCCTTTTTTTTCTTTTTCCTTTCTTTTTAATTTTATACCATATTATCTACAGGAATTTCGCTCACAACAAAGGAAAAACAGCTCAAGGTTGTCCTTTTTTTTTTTTTTTTTCTTTTTTTACTAGACTTTATACCTGCACGACAAAAAAAGAAGAAAAAAAAACGCTTTAATTTCAACCACAATGAGTGATCTTCACGAGAAACCGGAATAAGAGCTAAAAATACATTTGCAGCCCAAGACCTAATATATGCCATGAAAGGGAGCCAGGGGGCCCAAAACATTGTAATACATTGTAGTACTACAATGCCGCCTAACACCTAAATATACCATGTAGCCTAAGACCTAATATACGGTGCAGCCCAAGACCATAATGTACAATGCAGCCTAACATCCGAAATGTACAGTGCAGCCTAACACCTAATATACGAGCAAGCAGCCCAACACCTAATATACAATGCAGCCTAACATCGAAATGTACAGTGCAGCCTAACAACACCTAATATACACGATGCAGCCTAAAGACCTAATATACAATGCAGCCCCTAACATAAACTAATACGACTACAATGCAGCCTTGCAGCCCCAAACATCGAAATGTACAGTGCAGCCTAACACCTAATATACGATGCAGCCCAAGGACCTAATATACGAGGTCAGCTAACACCTAATATACGATGCAGCCCAACACCTAAAATACAGTGCAGCCTAAACACCGAAATATACATTGCAGCCTAACACCTAATATACCTGATGCAGCCTAACACCTAATATATGATGCAGCCTAACACCTAATATACGATGCAGCCTAACACCTAATTATACGGCAGCCGCAGCAGCCCAAAGACCTAATATACAATGCAGCCTAACATCGAAATGTACAGTGCAACAACCCAAAACAAAATGCCTAACACCTAATATACACGATGCAGCCCAAGACCTAATATACAATGCAGCCTCTAACATCGAAATGTACAGTGCAGCCTAACACCTAATATACGGTGCAGCCCTAACACCTAATATACAATGCAGCCTAACATCGAAATGTACAGTGCAGCCTAACACCTAATATACGGATGCAGCCCAAGACCTAATATACAATGCAGCCTCTAACATCGAAATGTACAGTGCAGCCTAACACCTAATATACGGTGCAGCCCAAGATCCTAATATACAATGCAGCCTAACATCAAAATGTACAGTGCAGCCTAAACACCTAATATACGGTGCAGCCAAAATCCTAATATACAATGCAGCCTAACATCCGAATGTACAGTGCAGCCTAACACCTAATATACTTGGCCAGTGCAGCCTAAATCCTAATATACAATGCAGCAAGGTGTGATGACAGCATTTCTTGCAGCCATTAAGCACACTGGGCACATGTTGCCTGCTGCTGGTGGTGGCTGGTTGGCTGGAACTGCTTCGATCTCTGCCTCCACTGCCAGGGGCAACCTCTGGCTCCTCTTCTTCAGCCTCGGAATGTGAAAGTTCCGTGTTGGATTCAAAAACTGCCGCTGTGTGAATGGCATCTACATATCGGTGGAAGCGCGAACACGATTTTTTCAAGAACTCTGCGACGGAAATGTCATCATCAGTCAACTGCTGTTCCAGCTCCCTCAGCCTGTCCTCATTTGCAAGCTGTTGCGGCTGTTTCCTTCTTGTCGGCTGTTTGCCGCTGTCCAAGGCTTTCAAATCGGCCAGCTTGCTCTCAATGATTTTGTTCAGATTGTCTATGAAAACATAAAAATTGGGATGCGCTCTGCCAATTTTGCGTTTCATGGAAGCATGGAACTCTCTCAAGTGAGTTGTTTGACCTCCTTTTGAGTCCAAAGCCCGACATTCTTGCTAAGCTGGCGTGACCCCGTATATTAGGTGTTGGGCTGCTGCACCGTGTATTAGGTGTTAGGCTGCACCGTGTATTAGGTGTTGGGCTGCACCGTATATTAGGTGTTGGGCTGCACCGTATATTAGGTGTTAGGCTGCACTGCACCGTGATGTTAGGCTGCATTGTATTTCGGATTTTTATTGATTTTAGGTGCACGACCGTAATATTAGGTGTTTAGGGCTGCAATTGTATATTAGGTGTTAGGCTGCCACGACCCTGGTATATTTAGTTGTTAGGCTGCATTGTATATTAGGTGTATGGCTGCATTGTATTTTAGGTGTTAGGCGACACGGTATATTTAGGTGTATTAGGCATTCATATTGTATACTTAGGATCTTAGGCGAAGACATGGTATATGATTCTTGTAAATTTATGTTTCGCCCTTTTAAAGGCGGTCGTCCAATGTTATGTCCTTTAAACACAATTAATACAAGTACTATAACACGCCATGTTTTGTGGGTTGACCTTAGGCCTGAAGCATTGTATTTTAGTCTTAGTCTTAATTTCCTGTCACCCCCCTCGCACAACTCCCTCCCCGACCCACTACCCCCCTCACGATTCCCATAAGCCAAACCCACCCATCCCATTGCTTCTCATAACTCCTTTGTCTTCTCTCCACTCTCTGTAGGACGCCTTCAAGCATGTCCGCCAAGGAGGAATCGCTTCACGCCTTTTGCTTCTCTTCTTCTATCCTCACTCTCTAATTGTTCTCTCGATAATGTCTTTTCTAGGAAAACCAAACTTCTTCTCCCTCTCTCCCTCTTGCTCTCTCTTGCCTTCTCCGGCAAAGTTGTAGTGTTCCGATCCTTCGAAAAGGCTGTCGTTTCTGGTGATCTCGACCCCGCGCGGCGGCGGCGGTAGCCTGTTTTGAAGACGGTTTAAATTCTAGCAAAAAGCAAAGTGAGCGTTCCGAAAAGTCTGTCTTTCTGGTGATCTCGATGTGTCTTTTGCATCCGTCATGGTGCCCCTTTAACCTTACAGTTTGAGGTCGACACAAACGCAGCATTTTTCTCCACGCAAAAAGACTCAGGTTTACACGAGAAGCATTTTACAACACATGATAATAACTATGCACATTTGCATAATATTGGAAACATATTTCATTTCTAAGACACTGGCTAACAACGAAGGAAAACATAAACCAACAAAACAGTTGAAAGGTCAACGAGTGTAGAGAATGTATGCAAGGTTTAATATCGATATTGTGGTAGTGAAGATATAGATATGTAGAGTAGAGATAGAGAGATATATAAGAGAGATAGAGAGAGAGAGAGCTAGATAGAGGACATCTATCTCTCCTATCTCTCTCTCTCTCTCTCTTCTCTCTCTCTCTCTCTCTCTCTCTCTCTCTCCTCCTCTCCTCTCTCTCTCTCTCTCTTCTCCCCCTGAGGGACACACAATGTAGACACACACGCAAAGATCTAGCACCCGCGTATATCCGACCAATGAACTGCAGGACGGACCATTAGCAAAATGGTGCGGCGAGTGGCCCTATAGCTTGAAGCTATAAGTTGTCCAGTACGCCCCACCCCACGCACACAAAGAACAATGTCCAAACGCGTGCGCAGCTAACGAATGATCCTCTTGCAACGCATCTAGTCTACACACACACATTCATTTATGATCTCTATCCATTTTTTTTTCTTATTTAGTCACCGATGTCCGAAGGTTCCGGGAGTATGTTTCTGTCTGTATATTCGTCCGTGCTCGTCGTGCCTCCGTCAGTCACCGCCGTCCGGATATCTCGTATGTGTTTTCTTCAAACATATAATTTCCTATTCAGTTATCATCATAAAGTTTCGTAATACCAGTTTCCCAGATGCAAGCTATCCACTGATTGTATGAGCTTCTACATAAGGTCAGGTGCGCATTTACGGGAGTTGAAACCACCGAAACACATAATACGCTAATATCTCGCGAAGTTTTGCATTGAATTCAATGCAAGTGTTTTCACAACATTTATGATGAATGGTCATAACACAGTTGTCATTTGATTTTTTTTTTCTTTAGGTGCGCTCGTGTGCGCATGATCGCGCCGCGCTCAAATCACGGATCCGAAACCCCAAGGCTATATATAAAATCATATTCAGTTACGTGCTCTTTTGATGCGTTTATGTAGTTACGTGCTGTTTTTTTAGTTTGTATGTAGTGTACAGCCGAAACATTCCGATTTCGGAGTAAGTAGATATGGGCGGAGCTGGCGAGGGGATACTTTGCAGCCGCTCAGCGTTGCCACTTGGTTTTTTCTTCCTTTATTTCTTTGTTTTTAGGGGAGTTTCTGGGGGGGGGGGGGGGGGCGGGCCGGCTCTTAATAAACATCTATAGCAGCGAACTCGGTCTATATCCATTTTCTTCTTCTTCTTCTTCTTCTTCTTCGTGGGGAGGCCGAGTAGCCAGAGTCGCGTCCACCCAAGTTTATAAAATCGACCAACGGGGGGGGGCGGGGGGCGGGGGGGGGGGGGGGGGGGGGGGGGAGGAAATTAGTTGTGTTTTTTTCTCTTCTGTTTTAGAGTGCAAACATTATTCAAGATGATGAATACTGATAGTTCTGCTGCGGGTATGTACGTCGGATTTTCTCTAAATAGTTATTTACGTGAGTAGTACAGTCTGCTGTTAGCCGTTCATTTCAAACCCATTTTTCGTGCCGTGACTGAGTTGAAATTGAATACAACACATTTGTCTAAGCCTAGACCCTTTTAATGCGCTTGGTGCTCGTAATTATTATCTTAGGGATATAGCAATAATAATTGTGATGATATATATCTATGTTCATGATCATATATATTAATAGAATATAAAATTCATACTTTCTCTATTTTTTTTTCTACGCAACTCTCTTTTTGTTCCTTTTTTTTTTGTTGCAATTGATTTTATATTTATAATATATAATATCTATATAATTATATCAGTATATAATTATTTATTAACATAAAATAATATATATATATAATATAGCTATACTCTCTCTCTCTCTCTCTCTCCTCCCCTTACTCAATATTTATATATACACCTATTTATAACTATTAGTTCGTTCCCTATGTATATCCTGTCTCTGTTGTTCTCTCCACTATATCTCTCTTCCATACTCTCTCTCTCTCTATCTCATCTCTATCATCTCCTCTCTCTCTCTTACATCTCTCTCTCTCTACCTTTATTTATCCCTCTTCGTGTTACACCTCTGTATCTCTGCACTCTGTCACAGGTTGTCTCTCTCACTTCTCTTTCTTCTTCTCTCGCTCTCTCTCTCTCTCTCTCTCTCCTCTCTCTTGTCCCCCTCTCTCTCTCCCCCACCCTCTCTCTCTCTCTCTCTCTCTCCATAAAGTTTAAGATTCAATTTCTCTCTCTCTCTATTTCTCTCTTTACTCCCCCTCTATCTGTCTCTCTGTCCCCCCTCTCTCTCCGAAGGCGATTACACACACACAGAGAAGAGAGTAGAGAGAGAAAAGAGAAACGTGAAGAGGAGAAGAGACGAGAGAGAGAGAGACGAGAGAGAGATGAGGACGAGAGACAGAGAGAGGAGAAGCGAGAGATGGACAGAGAGAGAGAGAGAGAAGGTGAGAAGAGAGAGAGAGAGAGACGAGATAGGAGACGGACGAGAGAGACAGAGAGAGAGAGAGAGACAGAGAGGAGAGAGAGAGAGAGAGAGAGAGAGGGTAGAGAGAGAGGAGATGAGAGAGACAGAGAAGAGAGAGAGAGAGAGGAGGACAGCAGGAGAGAGAGAGAGAGACAGAGAGGAGAGAGAGAGGAGACAGACACAGAGAGAGAGAGAGAGAGAGTAGAGAGGGAGAGAGAGAGAGAGAGACAGGAGAAAGAGAGACAGAGAGAGAGAGAGACAGAGACAGACAGAGAGAGAGACAGACACAGAGAGAGAGATGAGACAGACCGAGATGAGAGAGACCGAGAGAGAGAGAGAGCGCGGAGAGAGAGAGCAGAGAGAAGAGAGACAAAGAGAGAGGAACAGAAGAGAGAGAGAGAGAGAGAAAGAACAGACACCCCTGAGAGAGAGACAGAACACAGGAGAGTACAGACACAGAGAGGAGACAGACACAGAGAGAGACAGAGAGAGAGAGACAGAGAGACAGAGCGAGGAGAGACAGAGAGAGAGAGGACGAGACAGACAGAGAGAGCGAACAGACACAGAGAGAGACAGACACACACAGAGAGACAGAGAGAGAGGGGAGAGACATCGACAGTCGGACAAAACGAGGAGAGAGAGGAGAGTGGGATTGGAGGAGCAAGTGAGAGAGAAGAAGATGAAGAAAGAAGAAAGAAAGAAAGAAAGAAGGAAAAGATGAGACGAGAGAGAGAGATGAGAAGAGAAGAGAGAGGAGAGAGGAGAGAGAGAGAGATGAGAAAAGACAGACAGAAAGGACAGAAAGAAAGACAGAAGGAAAGAGAGAGAGAGAGAGAAGAGGAGAGAGAGAGAGAGAGAGAACGAAGAGAGAGAGAGAGAGAGGAGAGCGACGAGACGTGAGAGAAGAGAGAGAGAGAGAAGAGAGGAGAACTCGACTCGAATTTTTATTGAGGGTAACAGATAAGCATATTACCTTTTTTACACCGTGCCCTAATGAACCAACAATCAATTACATCAAAAGAAACAAAAAGCAAGAAGCAAAGCAAAAAAAATTTTCAAAACATCCACAACCTTGCCCATCCCACCATTCCACTTAAGTACACACCGAAAGCACACATAAACACACATACATTACAGAGCTCTATATACATACGTGTACCTCAAAATGCGATCATAACCACACATTACACACAATTAAATATTTTAAACTACACACGAACACCCCCCAACCCCCACAACACACACACACACACACATACATACAAACACACACACACACACACACACGCACGCACGCACGCACACCACATACACATATTATATATATATTCACATACACACAAGTAGCACTTACACTCCCATACACACAACGAACTATCTCTCTCTCTCGCTCTCGTCTATCCCTTCTCCTCTCTCCTCTACTTCTCTCTTCTATCTCTCTCTCTCTCTCTCACACACGACATTGAGAGAGAGAGAGAGAGAGAGAGAGAGGAGATTGAGAATGACGGAAAGAGAGAGAGGAAGGACCGAGAGAGAGAGAGAGAGAGAGGACAGAACAGAAAGAAAAGTAAAGACAGGCCATAAAGAAGAAAGAAAGAAAGAAAAAGTAAAACAAATAAAGAAAAAAAAGAAGAAAAAAAAAGAAATGAAAGGAAAGAAAGAAATAAGAAAGGAAAGAAAAACAAAGGAAAAGAAAAGAAGGAAAGAAAAAAAATAAAAATAAAAAATAATAAAGAAAGAAAGCATTAACACAAAAAGAGGCAAGAGTAAACAAAAAGAAAAGCCAAAACCCAAATCAGCCAAAGTGAGAGGATGAGACAATGATCGACACGAGAAGCAGCGCATTTACGACCAGTGGGGAAGAAAGGAAAACTGAGTGTGGCATGGTGGGTGAGAGGAGGGTGGGGGGGGGGGGTTGGGAGGGGGTGGGGTGTTAGAGAAGGGATTGTAGATGGGCGGGTGGGGAAGGGGGGGAGAGGAGGGGAGGAGGGGGAGGGGGAAGGGGAGGTAGATGGGGATGAATTATTATCTCTACCCCACCCACACCCCCTCGGTTCCTGTCCCAATGATGGTTGTGTGATAGCCGGCCAATCTGTGTATCCGATGTGTGTCTGACTGAAGGGAGAGAGAGAGAGACGGGGAGAAGAAAGAGAGAGAGAGAGAGAGAGGGGGGGGAGAGACAGACAGACAGCCAGGGACTCAAAGAAGGGCCGATAATGACTATGTGCTGTGGGTGCGGTGTGTTGTGTGTGTTGTGTGAGAGAGAGAGAGAGAGACGAGAGAATGGAGAGAGAGAGGATGAGGAGAGACAAGACAGAGACAGATAGAAGACAGTGAATCAAAGACAAGGCAGATAATGACAAATATGTGTGTGTGTGTATGTGAGAGAGGAGAGAGGAGCGAGAAAGAGAGAGAAAGCAAGATGAGGAGACAGAGAGAGAGAGAGAGCGAAGCGAAGAGGGAGAGGGACAGAGAGAGATAGATAGCAGACCAGACAGCGAAGGGAAGAAGACAGACAGGACTACAGAGGAGAGACTGAAAATAAAGAGTGTCCGAATGAGGCAGAGAGAGAGAGAAGGGAGAGAGGGAGAGAGAGATCGAGCAGAGAGAGGAGGAGAGAGAGCGAGAGAGAGAGATAGAGACACAGAGAGAGAGATAGGCAGACAGACAGAAAGGGAATCAAAGACAGACAGACTATCACGATGCGAGACTGAAAATTG
>JAGGCT020003259.1:10000-14718 GCA_017654935.2 Phymorhynchus buccinoides | reverse complement strand
AACAGCAGCCAAGTGGTAGGTAGGGGGGGGGTAGGGCGCGTGGGTCTATGTGACTAAGAGCCACGTGCCGGACGGTTAAGATCGGGTGGGGGGGGTGGGTGTGGTCTATGTACAGAGCACACGGGGGGAAGGTAGGGTAGGGGGTAGTGGATCTAACTTGAACAAACATGCCCCATACTCTGGTAGCTAGTAGGAGATGCGTTAGGTAGGTAGGGGAGTGGTCTATGAACAGAGCCACGTGGTAGGTAGGGGAACTGTGCGTCTATGAACAGAGCCACGTGGTGTCAGGGGATTGGTGTAGGGGAGTGGTCTATGAACAGAGCCACGTGGTAGGTAGGGGAGTGGTCTATGAACAAAGAGCCACGTGGTAGGTAGGGGGTGGGGGTGTTCTAATCGAACAAGAGCCACGTGGTAGGTAGGGGACGTGGGGGCTTATGAACAGAGCCACGTGGTAGGTAGGGGGGGGGTGTCTATGTACAGAGCCACGTTTTAGTAGTGTAGCGGGGGAGTGGTCTATGAACAAGGTCCACGTTGAGTAGGTAGGGGGGTGGTTGTTGTATGTACAGAGCCACGTGGTAGTAGGTAGGGGAGGGCGGTCTACGAACAAAGCCACGTGGTAGGTAGGGGAGTGGTTTATGGGGATGTGGTCTATGACAGAGCCACGTAAGTAGGGAGGGGAGGTGGTCTATGTACAGAGCCACGTGGTAGGTAGGGGAGTGGTCTATGAACAGAGCCACGTGGTAGGTAGGGGGGGGGGGGGTGTCTATGAACAGAGCCACGTGGTAGTAGGGGGAGTTAGGTGGAGTGGTCTAAGTGAACAAAGCCACGTGGTAGGTAGGGGAGTGGTCTATGAACAGAGCCACGTGGTAGGTAGGGGGGGTGGTTTAGTCTATGTACAGAGCCACGTGGTAGGTAGGGGGGGGAGGTGGTCTATGAACAGAGCCACGTGGTGGTAGGTAGGGGGGAGGGGGTCTATGAACAGAGCCACGGTGGTAGGTAGGGGAGTGCGTCTATGAACAGACCAGCCACGTGGTAGGTAGGGGACGTGGGTCTATGAACAGAGCCACGTGATAGGTACCGGGTGGGGATGTTCATAGACCCACTCTATGTACAGAGCCACGTGGTAGGTAGGTTGAGTGGTCTATGAACAAAGCCACTATTTCTACGTAGGCTCTGGTATGAGAGCACACCCCTACCTACCACGTGGCTTTGTTCATATGACCACCCCCCCCCTACCTACAACGTGGCTTTGTTTATAAACCACTCCCCTGGTAGGTAGGGGTGGGGGGGTCTATGTACAGAGCCACGTTGTAGGTAGGGGAGTGGTCTATGAACAGAGCCACGTGGTAGGTAGGGGAGTGGTCTATGTAAGAGCCACGTTGTAGGTAGGGGAGTGGTCTATGTACAGAGCCACGTGGTAGGTAGGGGGGGTGGTCTATGAACAGAGCCACGTGGTAGGTAGGGGAGTGGTCTATGAACAGAGCCACGTGGTAGGTAGGGGAGTGGTCTATGAACAGAGCCACGTGGTAGGTAGGGGAGTGGTCTATGAACAGAGCCACGTGGTAGGTAGGGGAGTGGTCTATGAACAGAGCCACGTGGTAGGTAGGGGAGTGGTCTATGAACAGAGCCACGTGGTAGGTAGGGGAGTGGTCTATGAACAGAGCCACGTGGTAGGTAGGGGAGGGTCTATGAACAGAGCCACGTGGTAGGTAGGGGAGTCTATGAACAGAGCCACGTGGTAGGTAGGGGAGTGGTCTATGAACAGAGCCACGTGGTAGGTAGGGGAGTGGTCTATGAACAGAGCCACGTTGTAGGTAGGGGAGTGGTCTATGAACAGAGCCACGTGGTAGGTAGGGGAGTGGCCTATGAACAGAGCCACGTGGTAGGTAGGGGAGTGGTCTATGAACAGAGCCACGTGGTAGGTAGGGGAGTGGTCTATGAACAGAGCCACGTGGTAGGTAGGGGAGTGGTCTATGTACAGAGCCACGTGGTAGGTAGGGGAGTGGTCTATGAACAGAGCCACGTGGTAGGTAGGGGAGTGGTCTATGAACAGAGCCACGTGGTAGGTAGGGGAGTGGTCTATGAACAGAGCCACGTGGTAGGTAGGGGAGTGGTCTATGAACAGGCCACGTGGTAGGTAGGGGAGTGGTCTATGAACAGAGCCACGTGGTAGGTAGGGGAGTGGTCTATGAACAGAGCCACGTGGTAGGGGAGTGGTCTATGAAGGTAGGGTGGTAGGTAGGGGGTGGTCTATGAACAGAGCCACGTGGTAGGTAGGGGGGGGGTGGTCTATGAACAGAGCCACGTGGTAGGTAGGGGAGTGGTCTATGAACAGAGCCACGTGGTAGGTAGGGGAGTGGTCTATGAACAGAGCCACGTGGTAGGTAGGGGAGTGGTCTATGAACAGAGCCACGTGGTAGGTAGGGGAGGGGCCACGTGGTAGGTAGGGGAGTGGTCTATGTACAGAGCCACGTGGTAGGTAGGGGAGTGGTCTATGAACAGAGCCACGTGGTAGGTAGGGGAGTGGTCTATGAACAGAGCCACGTGGTAGGTAGGGGAGTGGGGTCTATGAACAGAGCCACGTTGTAGGTAGGGGAGGGGTAGGGGAGTGGTCTATGAACAGAGCCACGTGGTAGGTAGGGGAGTGGTCTATGAACAGAGCCACGTGGTAGGTAGGGGAGTGGTCTATGAACAGAGCCACGTGGTAGGTAGGGGAGTGGTCTATGAACAGAGCCACGTGGTAGGTAGGGGAGTGGTCTATGAACAGAGCCACGTGGTAGGTAGGGAGTGGTGGTCTATGAACAGAGCCACGTGGTAGGTAGGGGAGTGGTCTATGAACAGAGCCACGTGGTAGGTAGGGGAGTGGTCTATGAACAGAGCCACGTGGTAGGTAGGGGAGTGGTCTATGAACAGAGCCACGTGGTAGGTAGGGGAGTGGGGGGTCTATGAACAGAGCCACGTGGTAGGTACGTGGTAGGTAGGTAGGGGGGAGTGGTCTATGAACAGAGCCACGTGGTAGGTAGGGGAGTGGTCTATGAACAGAGCCACGTGTAGGTAGGGGAGTGGTCTATGAACAGAGCCACGTGGGGAGTGGTCTATGTACAGAGCCACGTGGTAGGTAGGGGAGTGGTCTATGAACAGAGCCACGTGGTAGGTAGGGGAGTGGTCTATGAACAGAGCCACGTGGTAGGTAGGGGAGTGGTCTATGAACAGAGCCACGTGGTAGGTAGGGGAGTGGTCTATGAACAGAGCCACGTGGTAGGTAGGGGAGGGGTCTATGGTCTATAGAACAGAGCCACGTGGTAGGTAGGGGAGTGGTCTATGAACAGAGCCACGTGGTAGGTAGGGGAGTGGTCTATGAACAGAGCCACGTGGTAGGTAGGGGAGTGGTCTATGAACAGAGCCACGTGGTAGGTAGGGGAGTGGTCTATGAACAGAGCCACGTGGTAGGTAGGGGGAGTGGTCTATGAACAGAGCCACGTGGTAGGTAGGGGAGTGGTCTATGAACAGAGCCACGTGGTAGGTAGGGGAGTGGTCTATGAACAGAGCCACGTGGTAGGTAGGGGAGTGGTCTATGAACAGAGCCACGTGGTAGGTAGGGGAGTGGTCTATGAACAGAGCCACGTGGTAGGTAGGGGAGTGGTCTATGAACAGAGCCACGTGGTAGGTAGAGGAGTGGTCTATGTACAGAGCCACGTGGTAGGTAGGGGAGTGTTCTATGAACAGAGCCACGTGGTAGTGGGGGGGTTCATCTATGACAGAGCCACGTGGTAGGTAGGGGAGTGTTCATACACCACTCACGTGGTAGGTAGGGGAGTGGTCTATGAACAGAGCCACGTGGTAGGTAGTGGTCCTAGTGTGTCTATTACAGAGCCACGTTGTAGGTAGGGGTGGCTTGGTCTATGAACAGAGCCACGTGGTAGGTAGGGGAGTGGTCTATGAACAGAGCCACGTACCACGTGGTCTATGTGGTTAGAAGTACACGTGGTAGGTAGGGGAGTGGGCTATGAACAGAGCCACGTGGTAGGTAGGGGAGTGGTCTATGAACAGAGAGCCACGTGGTAGGTAGGGGTGGGGGTCTATGAACAGAGCCACGTGGTAGGTAGTGGTTATAGACCCAGAGCCACGTTGTACCTAGGGGGGTGGGGGGTCTATGAACAAGAGCCACGTTACCAGGTGGGTAGTGTTCTATGAACAGAGCCACGTGGTAGGTAGGGGTACGTGGGAGCCAGGTCTATGAACAAAGACCACCACGTGGTAGGTAGGGGAGGTGGTATAACATAGAACAGAGCCACGTGGTAGGTAGTAGACCACTCTATAGCACGTGGTAGGTAGGAGAGTGGTATGTAGGTACCTACCACGTGGGGTCTGTATATGAACAGAGCCACGTGGTAGTTAGCACGTGGTCTGTTCATGAACAGAGCCACGTTGGTAGGTAGGGGAGTGGTCTATGAACAGAGCCACGTGGTAGGTAGGGGAGTGGTCTATGAACAGAGCCACGTGGTAGGTAGGGGAGTGGTCTATGAACAGAGCCACGTTGTAGGTAGGGGAGTGGTCTATGAACAGAGCCACGTGGTAGGTAGGGGGGGGGGGGGTGTCTATGTACAGAGCCACGTTGTAGGTAGGGGAGTGGTCTATGAACAGAGCCACGTGGTAGGTAGGGGAGTGGTCTATGTACAGAGCCACGTGGTAGGTAGGGGAGTGGTCTATGAACAGAG